>JALIZH010014839.1:0-152301 GCA_030522465.1 Rhipicephalus appendiculatus | reverse complement strand
CTTTTTTTCAACCCCCTTGGTAACACCGTTGTCTCTACGAGGGCGGTCCGATAAGTACTTAGCCTTTAAAAGAAAAAACGAAAATTTTGGAATGGTGTCGATTTATTTCTCATCATAGTCCCCTTTCAGCTCTATACACTTGACCCAGTGATCCTCCAATTTCTTGATCCAGTCAGAAAAAATACGTTTTCTCCTGAGCTGCAAAGTAGCCTTCTGTGGCGGCGATAACTTCTTCATTCGACTCAAATTTTTGTCCGGCGAGGGACTTTTTCAAGTTCGGAAACAAGAAGAAATCACTCGGGGGCCAAATCTGGAGAATATGCTGGATGGGGCACCACTTCGTAGCCCAGTTCGACCAATTTGGCCGTGGTGACGGCGCAGGTGTGAGCTGGCGCGTTGTCATGGTGGAAGAGCACCTTTTTATTAACCAAATGTGGCCGTTTTTTTCGCAATTCAGCATCGAATCGGCCCAGTAATTCGGCGTAGTAGGGTCCTGTCACCGTTTTGCCCTTCTCAAGGTAGTCGACGAAGATCACACTTTGAGAATCCCAGAAAATGGTGGCCATCACCTTTCCGGCCGATGCGACAGTCTTCGCCTTCTTCGGAGCAGGTTCTCCGGGTGCAGTCCACTGTTTCGACTGTTCTTTGGTCTCTGGTGTGTACCAGTGGATCCATGTTTCGTTGACGGTCACAAAACGGCGCAGGAACTCCTTCTGATTACGCTTAAACAGCTTCAAACACTGCTCTGAAGTGGTCTCACGGACGCGCTTGTTGTCCGGAATGAGCAAACGCGGCAGCCATCGCGCCGACAGCTTTCTCATGCCCAAAATTGCATGCAGGATATGACCCACGCGGTCTTTTGAGATGCCTACTGTCTCAGCTATCTCGCACACCTTCAGTCGCCGGTCTGCCAATACGAGGTCGTAGATTTTTGCCACGTTATCGGCCGTGGTAGCCGTTTGCGGGGCCCCTGGGCGAGGCTCATCAAAAACCGACGTGCGACCACGTTTAAACTCATTGAACCAATTTTTTACGGTTGCCATCGAAGGAGAAGACTCACCGTAGACGGCATCCAGTCGCTCTTTGATTTCGCTGCGCGATTTCCTTTCCAAAAACAAGAATCGAATCACCGACCGATATTGCTCTTTTTCCATTTTTAACGGACACACGAAGATCACCTGCTTCCTCAAGCGGCCAAAACAAAACTGCGAGCCCGATTCGACTGGACCTTTGCATGTGTCCCTCTAAGAGAGCGTACTCAACGTCAGTATATGTCTCATGCGATAGCGTCGCGCTCTCGCGGTGAGGCTAAGTACTTATCGGACCGCCCTCTCTCTCCCCGTGTAAGTGGAATGGCCGCAGATACGCCGGGCTACCGTAGTTAATAGCAGAAGCCAAGGTATACCTTTTCAATGCCGTGAAATAATATACCATTTGAAGTTTACAAATCTAGCGACGGTTGTCCAGTTGCATCTGTTAAAAAACACGAGCAAGCTTTTTATTGGGAACGTTCTGTAGATTATTTGGGCAGAAATTATTTATTTACAAGCCACTGCGGAAGTATGTTGCGATACCGAGAAACGCACCTTTCAATCGTTCTCTTCATGCCATTACTCCTATCTGTTAGAAAGCCACCATTTGTGTGTATATGCCGCATTCTTTCGGCACTAGGTACCAACCTACCTCGAAAGGTGATGAGCTTCAGGCACATACACGTCAACACTGATCTTCAAATCAACAAACGTTCAGTTTAATTTATCCCCGTTCAGTTTTTCCTGACATCGCTAACGTACCATTTCAAATGTGACACCGAGCAAGACGATATGCCTAAGGCAGGAGAGTCGAAGGTGCGCTTGAACGGCCACCTTATCGGCTTTTTGTCGAACTTGTTTCCCTTGCTGCTGTATAAAGAATTGCAACTGGTGTTTTATGCATTCCGGTTATGCGAACGAAATGGCAAAAAGATCAGAGTTGCTCCCTTCGCTCCCGAAATGGCGTCGCTCGCCGTGGCTATGTGGCGCATAGACGTAAACTGAGCGAGTAAGTCAGAAAACGAGTCAAATCACCATGTGTCGGCCAGAATCCGCGTCGACGTTCCAGGGACGGAGGCGATGGTCGTGTGCGCAAAAAGCGGGAGGCTCCGTCGGTTCAAACTGAAGCAGGGCGTTGAGCCGAGGAAGGATCAGAACTGATGCGTAGAGTAGAGTAGAGTAGATCCTTTAGACCGTGGCACACACCCACGCTGGGGGGATTGGCCAAGAACCGGGTAGTTTAGCAAGAAATTCTTAAATATTAGGTTAGATGTCGATTTAAAGATGAAAGGAGAATTAATTAATCAAAAATTGGAAATATTAATAATATATGAATAAAAATACTGAAATAAATGTTGATGCGAGCAGTTTGATTAAAAACAAGGAGTTTAGAAAATAAGTAAGGCGGATAAATTTATTCTACGATCTAAACCTCTTCGATTCTTTAATAAACTTCTCCAAGGCATTGGCAACCTTCCCGTCACTGTGGCCAAGGGACAAAGCCCCGAAAGAAAGAACATTTGGTACATTTAGATCAATTCTAAGGATTCGGAAAACAGCACCTAAAGTACTTTTGCGCAATGTAGAGTACCTATTACAGGAGATGAGGTAATGTTGTGTTGTCTCATGTACTCTGCAGAAAGAACAGTTAGGGGAAGCTGCCAGACCAGCTCTGTGTGTTCGGAAGCTATCACGAGCGATCTTCGATGATGATCGAGATTCGTCTTTGCTTCTGGCACACGCCCTCTATGTTGAATATACCATGAATGAAGTGGCACATTCAAGCATTATTTCTTGATGACTTCAGACTCTGTGCCTCATTCATACCCACTGGTTAAAAATACCCTAATAACATGATCCTAATTTTTACACCGAAACTGTTAAGCTTTCTGTTATGCCATGCATAGCCGACATAGAACCGTCAACACAAACTCGCACGCGCTGTTTTTGTCCTCTTCTTCATCGTGTGCCTTGCTCGCCGAACACGTGCGCTATTTTTCCGGCTTTAGATGGAGTAACTTTTATGGGTGAGAGAACCAGTAAATAGAGAGCAACATAAGGGTACAAAGAAAGAGAAAAAGAGAAATAGAGGAAGCAAAACTAAGAAGTACAGAAAAAGATAGAAAGAGAGAGAAAGAAATAGAGAAACAGTGAAACATAAAGAAAGAAATAGATGCAAAAAGATATAAAAAAATATTAAAAAAAGGAAGACAAAGCATGAAAGAAAAAAAAACAAGGTCACCTTCTACTTGGCCAATCCCCTCCATGGGTATGAGCCATATCTGGAGGAAAACAACAACAACAACAACAGTTTCGCCACTAGGGCGAAGCAATGAATGCGATAGTAAGATTTCAGATTATCACACGAAAAACGACAAGCAGCTCAGCTGCTACACTTCTCTCCACTACAAGGTATGTGTAAACTGGTAGCATAAATGCCATAGAATCCCGTGCATCAAGTAACTGGCAGCTCGTTTACACCGTCGCCTTCTACGTATCACGAGGACAACTAACAGCAAGCAAAAAAAAAATAATAATAAGAC
Source organism: Rhipicephalus appendiculatus (assembly GCA_030522465.1). Classification (NCBI taxonomy): domain Eukaryota; kingdom Metazoa; phylum Arthropoda; class Arachnida; order Ixodida; family Ixodidae; genus Rhipicephalus; species Rhipicephalus appendiculatus. The sequence goes on along the minus strand of JALIZH010014839.1, from coordinate 148,727 downwards.
GTCACAAACGGAAGCGCTAGCGACGTTGTCCATTTGCCCTACATGGCGCGAAATTGATATCTTTCTTAATTTATGACCTTTTACTTGCTTTTGATAATTCAGCGATTTTATTGCGCCTTTATGGCTCGCAAATTGCGTGTGTGAGAGAAAAATAAGACCAACAAAAAAATGGGGGCAGCAAGGCTGTTTTATCAGCCAAATAGTGTGCCTGCAATATACACCAAAATACTTTGCAGATGAAGAAATTGTAAAATTGTAACTGAACTGCTCACGAGCACAATGGCACAATAGTTCGAAAACTCATGTTTCTCAGTCGTTGAAAACCACTGCAGTGAGACGGCAGCCTTGATATCACTTTGGCAACCTTAGAGCACAGCGTTTCTTTGCTTAGCGTGGCGCATTCGCCGTCACGAAAGGCGAGGGCACGCCTGCCGTGCGCCAGCGAACAAAGTCGGCAGCCACATTAACGGCTCTCTACACATTCTGTGAGCTAGTTCAGCTCTGAAATGATGCGGCAGTAGGAACACATAACCAAATAAATAAACTACGGAAGGTACGCACGCAACCACCGTGAAAAAAAAAACGCCAGGCCTACGCGGAACGCGCAGCACAGTCACAGCGACAGCTGGAAGAGCGGCCTTTCTAGAGCGTTTTTAAACACTCTTGGGGCAACTACTACAAGCGCACTTGCATGGTACCCACTACACCGTAAATCATCATATTTTTTGTGTAGTGGGGAAGCGTCTACTATGCCATTATTCGTCATTCTTCGGAAAAGCGCGGTACCCGCTATACGCTTGTAACGCATTATGTGCATTTTGTTGATGCTGTGGCTGACTACGATGAAGAATTATGCCTGAGGCTTTTGTAATGGGTTGGAGCATTGAACGACCCACTCGTTACGCAATTCGCATTGTGTGACGCCTGGTTGTTACTTTACGGTTCTAAAACGCTTTACAACACACGTTAACGAAATTCCTTAACCGACAGGAAGCCTACATAGGGTCAGTTTGCACCGCAGTTTGAAGCAGTGGCGTAGCTCAGTGGTAGAGTGCCGAGCTGCCACGCATTTGACCCGGGTTCGATTCCCATTCTGTCATGGGTGTTTATTTATTTAGTTTTTTTTTTATTTCGTGCGATATTGGTTACGGACACCAGCAGCGGAGACAGCGGCGGACAACTACGGCGCAAAAACGACCCTTGTTGTGATCTCCCAACAGCTTTCGCTGTAAAAGTGAGCCTCATTGACCCGACAATGCGCCGAACTAAACAAAAACCCAAATAGCAGACTGCCTGCATATGCTTTCCTCCCCCCCCCCCCCCCCCCCCATAATGATGGCGCTCGACCAGAAAATGAAGCAATCAACCATTTAGCCAACTGTCAGATAAACCGAAAAGTAAATTTCTACTTTTCTGACATATATAAAATAATGAGTATTCGAAAATAACTTGTGCTGAGTCCTTTTTTTTTTAATTTGTCGCCTCCTTACCTAGTAGCGCTTCAATCGCATTGGTCTCTTTGGCAATAGGTTTTCCACCATATTTCTTTCCAAGTTTCACGACAGATATGATTTGACAATGGCCACTACATAATGAGAAAAAGAGGCTGTGGTCGCTCTCTGTCCCGCTTGAACGCGATGCAAGCAGCCGCCGGAGAGTTCAGGCCACGCGCTCGCGTGTTCGCTTTCATAAAAATTGACAGTTTGCATTCGTGCATGAATGAGAAACGTGCGGTAGTGAACTACAAATCATGGCATCATTTGCCTCAGAAGACAAATGCCTTCATTTGCCAAATGAAGACAAATGCCTTCATTTGCCTTAGAGGCAAAGAATGCGATGTATGTAACTCCTTTTGGACTGATTTGGAATTCATGGATCCCCACAGTGCGTGGGATATGCCGGATTTTCATCACAAACAATGCATTGGTGCTGCAGGTAAGCCAGGTGATATTAGACTGCACGGGCAACACGCGCACACGGCGAAGAACTTACCAAAAGCAGTAGCACGGCAGTTTAATGGGAAAGGTAACAACTTAGACGGTCTCAAACATTACATACCTCAGTCAAGCTGCAGGTCCCCGAGAGAGTGAAAGTATAAATAGTCGTACCCGATCAAGCCTTACAAACTCCGGCCAACAGGTATCAATGTTTCCAAGGGAGCTCTTCAATGCACGCGATATGGTAAATACACAACAAACCAATGACAATGTAGCCTTTATTGTCGGAGACAGAGCGAGGAAGATTTGTTATGACAGAAAAGCTTACATTGATTGTCTGAATGATTGAATAAATTTTATTTTCAGGCTGGGAGATCACCCTGAATCCTCTTTCTATTGTGTTTACTATGCTATAGTGTCCTACTTTTGAAACCGAAGCTCAAGCATCCTTCAATCCAAGTTCTTTCATCTCACCAAACTTCCATCTTACTTTGAACTTGCGCCTAGAGATTCTTTGTTATATGTGTGTATGGCGCCCAGTTCATCATAAGTTAATTGCCACGGCATACGGTTTCTGTGAGAGTCTCGCAGTGTGAATATATTTGCCGATGACTGATGAACGACGGAATAAGAATGTACAAATTGTAATCAGAAATAGATGTTTTTTTTTTTCAAAATCACATGAATTGATACAGTATAAACAGCGTGAAACTTAAAGCCCTTCGTGGTGGGTTCGTCAGACCTTTAGCTTATTGGGCATTAACAATTTCAACGAACATGAACGACTGCCGCACGTTAACAAAAATTAAAGGGCAGCATGACATGTACTACCAAAACGCGCACTTGTTTTGCGGATTCATCACTGTCCCTGGCGCACAGCCAAATGCGCGGGAGAACTCGGGCATGTTCATCAGGGGAACTATACAGCGTGAGCGGAATGGTGCGTAGCGTTCCGTTATTCCGCTGTTTTCAGAGCACCACTTTATGCAGTGGTTGATGAAGAACAGCTGTTCCGATGACATGTTCAGTCCGGATAGCTTTACGATCCTTAATCTCTCGGGCAACGCAGCGAAGGCTGCGTACGCAACCATGGTTCCCACAAGATCACCTAGGTTCTCGGAGTCGATCGTGTCATCCAATGCCTCGTCCTGGCCACTTAAAGAGAGCTGCAAAGAACAATGGCACTGTATATTAGGACGCTTATACAAGTGCTACTCTGACTCTTAACATCTACATAGAACGACACACTTCGCTTGGCTAGCTTGATTGATGAAGTCACTTCACACTCATGCTGGGTTCGCACTGCTAATCGCATGTACTCAAGAGCCCATGTGATAGGTACATAGACAACGGAAACCGATAAGTTTTAAGTCTTTCTTCTAGGAATTTCTAATTTACCATTGTTCAGTGGTGTTTTTTTCCAACAACCATAATTCAGCGACACGTGCCCCCCCCCCCCCCCCCCCCTTCCCTTCACCACCAACGCCACTATTTATTTCACGGAATGCCTTCTTCCTTCTGACTCACCCAGGTCGCCGCGGCGGCCGCTCATTATCCATCACCGCCTCCCCCCACTTTCGCAGTTGCCCTCTCCTCCTCCTTTGTTTGGATTGCAGGAGAGGGTACGAAGCATGCGCACAAAAGCGCTAAGCAAATGAGCTGCAGCCTTGAAAAAGACGTTTCTGCTTGTCGAAACGTCGGCTCCAGCACTCAACCCCTGTTTACGAATTTCTCAAAGCAGGGAGACTACTTCCAAGAAAAGGGCAGCTTTTCCAGCAAAGTAATGATTTGCCGAGGCCCCCCTCCCCCTCCCACACACACACACGCATGTAGGCCCAAACATACACGAGTGCGTGTGGGTGTTGGTGTGCGCTTGTAAAAAAATAAATTAAGAAAACATTACTTACAACCGATCTATGCGATCTCCTCAAGCAGAGTGCTCTTTTAGTGTATTCCTTTCTGACCTCTTCCGCCTCCCAGAACTCGTAATCCAAGTTAAAGACGTCGAATGCGTGCATAAACTCGTGGCCTACTAACTGCAATGAAAGCAAGTGTGTCAGAGGTAAGGAGAACGACACTTTTGCCTTTAGTACCAGCTTTCTAAGCCATAGCAATGCATCTAGTACGAAAGAAAATGCCGGTGCCTTTTTCCCTCCTACGTACTGAATTGAACATTCGCGTACTTATTATATTAAGGAGTACACTGTTTTCGCGTTCAGAAAACCCGACCACATCTCAGTACATTGTTCTGAACACGGTTTTTGGCAACACTGTCATGATTAACAGAGAATGCAGATGGGAGAAGAGGCGTTTCATCACCATTCACGTTTTCGCCACAACTCAAGCTACAAAACTTCTGGCAACGATACTCGCCATGAAAGTCGCGACACTCACACGGATCTGTTTCCCGATTCGCTCAAACCATAGTATCACTGCAGATTAGCTGCAAGATATAGCAGCTCATCTGCAGCTATCACAGCTAATCTGCAGCTAACAGCAGCTAATACACCAGCTAATCTGCAGATATGGGAGCTAATCATCACCTGTGCTACTCAGGGGGCAGCTTCATGTGGGTCTTCGATTTCAGCAGACATGCTGCTTATAGGGCAAGTACAACTCCTTTCTTCCCCGCCCTGTGCTGCGCTTGCATACCCTTACTTTGGCTGAGCACGTTCACCATCTCTCTGATCCCTCTCTTCGCGTAGACAACGCGCTCGCACTCGCGCCTCCACTGGATTCCACAGAATACTGCACGCGGGGCGTGATGGGATCCCTCTGCGCACAAGATCGATGTCCTGACGGGGGGTAATGATATCACATTCTGTCGCACTGATTGTTGGGCGAGTTGGTAAGGGTTCATGATTATGAAACGCCGCAACCAAGGGACGATAAACACAAACGGTGAAGAATACACGAAGACAGGCGCCGGCGCCTGTCCTCGTGTATTCTTCACCGTGTGTGTTTATCATCCCATGGTTGCGCCGTTTCATAATCGTGATGACGACGCCAGCAAATTTCACTATTTCCCTGTTTGATATTACAATAAAGGGACGCCACGTATTGCGAGAACTAATAGACAATAATATGGTGTCTATACACGAACACCATAAAATGTATTGCAGCAAGAGAGTCATTCGGGCTGGTAAACTGGGACCGTCGTTCGCTTCTATTGTTCCTGTTTTGTACGGCGCACCCTTTGTTGAAATTAAGATGAACCATAAAATGCGTTGATCGCTGACCCGGTTGACCAGAGGCCCTTTATAGGAGTACCATAATCAGGCATAAACTAAGAAAGCTAGGTAAAATAGTTTGTCGGGTTGTCACCCATAGAAAACGACAAAACAAAAACGCAATGAATTTATGGGGTGTGCGTGTTCTGGCGTGAACTTAGTTACTTTTTAATAACAGCTCCAAACTGTTGCCTTACTTCGCATGCCTCCATGTATATTCTATCCGACCAATTCGCCTAAACATGTCACTTAAACTGGATGGGCATAGTCAGACGTCTATTTAGATGCAGGGGTAAAAAGCGGGGGTGGCAGGGATGGGAGGGGAACCTCCTTTATGGTTGCGTTCACGTGTGTGCCCGTATAGATGACATATTCATAGGTTGGGACATTGAACCTATCTAACGCCGCTTCTGGCTACGCCACTGCTTAATTGGATTGTCAGCTCGGTTTTTGGAACGAAATAAAAGCGAGACGCAACTAGCAGCTTCTGCTCAGCCAAACCCGCCGAAAATGACCACAGCAACGCCTCATTGGGAGACACGATTGACCAAGCGCAAGCTTTCCACGTTTTAAAGAAATATTCAACAATCACAACGGTTTTCAATGCAGGTTGAGCACACTGTTCATTTAAATGAGACATTGTGGCATTCCATTATTTTCTACTACATGCAAAGTTACGTGCGGAATAGGCGGTAACCTCAATGACGACCCATTCACTCGTGTTATGCAGCCGCCATATAGCGCCAAAAAGGAAGGTTCGGTGACTGCAAGACGATGACATGTAGAAATCGGCATCTCACGAGAAAAAGAAATCCTCAATAGGGCGTTCTGTAATGTTACATTTCTAACCGACATCGTGATGGCTCTACCAACATTCGGAGCAATTTTGAGCGCCCCTATTTTGGTTGGCCACGTAGCACAAGGCCAAAACTGACAACAGAAGTTCCAGTGGCGTCGTGTGTATACCTGCTGTTCATTAGCTCAAAAATACTTGAGCAGGTACACTATTGAACTTAAAAGTAAGAGAAGGACTCGAGTCGTTGAGGCTTTTCCAACAGCATTTTCCTGGGAATAACCAGGGAAAATCAGTTATTTCAATTTATCCGCGATTTGTTTCACCGGAGCGTAAAATCAAACACCTTAACTTCGCAGCATCAGTCTGACGACTAGGGGCCTAGCGCCCCCTACGGAGCTATGTTGTGGATCACTGGCACCCACTAGGAGTCACTGACCCTCTCGAAACATTCTGAAGAAATAAAGTGAAACCCTAGGCGCCCTCTATAAAGTAGCGGATGAGACCAGCGAGTTACGGTTAAAAAAAATTACACCATCTCCCGCTAAAGGGAACCATGTGTAGATGCCAAGCAGCGGGCGCTAACGCTTACACTGGCGGCGGCGTTGACGCTGGCGCTTCTCGCGGCGTTGCACTGGAGACAAACCTGGGGAGGCGCAATCACGCAGTAATGGACCGGTGTTCCCTGCTGGAACATGCCAATCGCTGTTAATGGGCAATGAGAGACAGAAGACTCCGATTGGACACAGAGACCCTGCAGTCCGCTTTTAGTTAACCCGCACGCTGCGAATTTTTATTGTTCGACAACGCACAGGAGAAATCTCCCATCGGCACTACCTTGCAGGTCAAGATCCAGTGCCTATATATACGGGGGGGGCCAGTGAACGGTTGTGCAGCGCGAGCAGTCGGTTTTTTAGGGGCGAAGCTCCTTAGGGCATAGGCTAGTCCGGCGCCGTCCGTCGTAGCCACCCACGTGATAACGATGACGATGACGTTGATGACCATGAAGAATAAGCGCGTTCCAGACCACCTCTAGTTCCCATCGTGTGCACCGAGGAAGCAGGCGGTGTGGTCATCTATGTCAAGCAGAACACTGTAGTACAATAAGGCCGTCAACCACCACTACAGTCACTAGAGTCATGGCCGAGAGCATAGAGGGGCAGCTTAGCAATGGCTAGGCAGGTGGTGTCTGTCGCTCAGGTTGACTCCATTCCTTGATGTTGCTTGGATGTGCTTGCGGGGGGCTTAGTCCATCCCTCCTTCCCGCGTCCCACAACCCCACAGCGCATGCGTGTCCCCTCCCCCCTCTCACTCCTCTCCAACGCTCACCCCTTTCTCTCCTCTAGGAATCCTCCACGGAGCCATATAAGAACCCCTATCCCTCCACTTCAACTACCATAAAGTCGTTATAATGAAGGGGGACCGGAAGCCACGTCCAGCTGCCATTTACGAATAAATAAAATTTCTTGTATATATACACACAGTGTTTGTCACGTCTTTGATGATGTACTGGACGAAAATTCACGGAAGATTCACGGTTTACCGACGAACCTCCGGAGCATCGCCCACTCATCATCATTCACTCCGTAAGCGCGTTCCAGACCACACATTCTCTTTCTGCCATGGATGAAAACGATCGTGAACGCGCTCTCGCCCTCGAAAGACAAAACGGCAACGCCGACAACAAACGTTCCCCTGAGCTTAACGTCATATATGACGAAAACAAAATAAGGGGAACCCCCTCCTTGTGGTCTGAAGAGCTCTTGAACAAAATCATCATCTACCCCATATGTAAATAATAAAACATTGTGTATATACTTTATCATTATGTAAATAATAGAACATTGTGTATATACTGTATGTATAATCACACCACACCCCCCGCGTTTGTGTGTCAGGTCTTTGTATGATGATCGAGTGGGCAAAATTTAAGGAGGATTGATGGTTTACCAGATTACATCCGGAGCTTCGCCCACTCATCATCATTCACTTCGTGGATATGGCGTGATTTTTTAATCAAGAAACTCGCTAGCAGACGCTGCCTGCGTCGGCGTTGAACGGTTGTGCAGCGCGAGCAGTCGGTTTTTTCAATCAAGGAACTCGCTAGCAGACGCTGCCTGCGTCGACGTTGCGAGGATAGAGGGGGGAGCGTAGGAGAGGATAGAGGGGGGAGGGGACGCGCATGCGCAATGGGAGTGTAAACGCCGCGGGAGGGATGCCTACAGGAGAGAGGGGGGAGCGTAGGAGAGGAGAGAGAGAGTAAGAGGACGCGCATGCGCAATGAGGGTATGGTCGCCGGGCAGGGATGCCTAGAGGAGAGAGAGAGAGGGGAGCGTAGGAGAGGAGGTGTGCGGAGAGTGTTTGCGCATGCGCAGTTAGGGTGGTCAGGAAGCACACCACCACCACCACCACCACCACCGGATTGAAGTTCGCCATAAGCTGCTTCGCATCTAAAGAGAAGACGCGTCGTTACGCATTTCGCCACATCAGTCGAGTCTGGCCTCTGCGTTGGTGCGGTTCGGCGCAGCAGTATGGGTCGACCTCGCATTGGAGTCATTTCATTCAAATGTCCCTACCATTTTGATCATGACGTCAAATGCATTCGAAAAAAATCGTGCTGATTTCGTTCATTGTAAACACTGAATTCCTTGTATATTTCGGAGAGAAAAACATTTTGGTCACGTGGCGGACTTCCGAATTTCGCAGAATATCGCTTGAATGTGGTTTTTCATAAATAGTGGTCTGAGAGTATGGTTTCTCGTTTAAATACAAAATTTGGCCTAGATATTAAAATAAGGGCTTCCAAACTACGTCTGACATTGATTTGCTCTTGCTGTTTCTCTAGATTAGTTGTTTATTTCTTTTTGTGTTTATTTGGTACACTCATGTTTACTTTTCTTGCTGATGTGCTTGGTTGCTTCCCTGTGGTGCCCGATATTATGAAATCGGCAATAGCTAACAATGCTTTCTGATGTACAGTTCCTTACGCATTTCATATATATATATATATATATATATATATATATATATATATATATATATATATATATATATATATATATATATATATATACACATCCTTTTCTCAGTTTTTCAAGTTGCGTTAATTAGGTTACTAGTCCACATCTTTGTTGTCACTTATTGTACCAATTGCGCATTGTTTATATTCAGCCCTCCCCTATGTCATACCCGCCATAAGGACTTCTAAGGATATTTCTGCATTAAACAAAATAAATGAAAGTATGTTCGTGAGGCTTCAACCCTTAATGGACAGCTGTTCGCACCAGAATGAAACTTGGAGCAAAAGCCGAAGGACTGATTTCTCTTGTAGTGTGTTTGTCTGAGGATGTGAAATCACGCTTTGATAACCTAACCGCTTTAAAATACGACCAATACATCAGATACGAGTAAAGCCTCCTTTCAAATGGTCTTATTTTTCCTGCGCTGCTACCTTCACCGTGCCGGCCTTATCGGGACTGAATTTCGTCACTTCCGCTCGTCAGCTGAGGTGAGCTTGAGGAGCCTGGTATGTATAAAAAACCTGTATATAATTACTCCCTGTAATCTCACACCAATGGTCACACATTGAGACGAACTCGCAGGAAGTACAGCATGCATGATGCCTAATAGAGAAAGAATTGAAGGCCTACCATTCCAAGGCCACCATAGTTCAGAGCGTCTGGTCCCAGCTCGTGAAAGAACGGACTCTGCACTATGGCCGTTGCTACTAAGATTGCATTTTCGCGCGCGACGTAATAGGCGTTGACATCCTGCTCGTTGTACACCAAAGTGTCCTGGTCGTTCCACTTATAGTGAGCGTTAATACGGCGACCTTGTATCCATGAGGGAAACAGCTGGTTGACTGGTACGTCCGGAAGATGTTCTGCGCCATACGACGGATAACATGTTAGCACACTAAACTCATTTGCTTGTAGTACAGACACCTGTCACAAAAGAACCTGCGAGGGCCCTCTGGTCAAATTGAACGTCGTAACAGGGAGACTCAGAACAACGCGCTTCATAAGAAAAGATGGAACTTTGCCTATGCTCTGCTGTCTAATGTAGATGCACTTGAGCAGACTCTGAACGATGAACAGTCAGGTCGAGTATGCCAACATGATACAGATATTTTTTTTCCTCCTTGAGAATAAAAAATTCTCTTAGAAGCTATATCAGCTTGGCACTTGTCCCTTGGAAATATTCAACGAGAATTATTATCGCATTCGTGGATGAAACAATGTTCAATGTAACCCCGATTATGAGGCTTTCAGGGGACCACACATAAGCGTCGTATAATGCGTCGCGTAATCGAAAAACTAATAATATATGTAGTGATCGTCAGCCTGTCCCAAAAGAAGAGATACACACCTCTTAAATGAGGCAGCGACACAACCGCACACTTTTCAATGGAAGGTTAATTAAATTATTTTATAACACTGACAGCTAAACACTTAATTGAAAGTGTAAACGCATGTTTCATCTCTACTTTAAAAAAACCGAGACCAATGAGCACGTTCTTTCCGATAAATCGACTCCCAAAAATTTCATGTGCGTAAAAACGAAACCGCAACCACGTTGGCAACAGCTTCTCGCCAGAGTGATCAGATACAGTGTCATCGCCTTCACGAAATACCGATGGGGCATATTTCGCAGCGAGATTTTGTCGGATGATTTCGTGCGTGACTGAGACTTGCTTGCGTCTTATTTGTTCCTCGCAAGTGAAAATGTTGATATGCCGCCTTAATATTTAACGTTCTCGTGAAGAGAGGGTTATTTCGTACGTGTGAAAGTAGCAGCGTCCAGTCTTTTTTGCGCGTCTGAGGCGTGCGAGCGTGATCAGCGCTAACAATGCGGCATCTTCAGCTGCTTGTCGATAAGGAAAAGTTTCCGCAAGCCGAAAACTTGAAAATATCCGGACCTCGAAGACGAGCTTGAGGACCAGCTCAAGCTACTGCCCGTAGATCGAGGTTGTTGAAGTAGCGGTTCTCGAACATGGACACGATCGAGGCGTATCCACATGCCATTTTGAAGTCAAGAGAACTAAATGACCAAAGATGGCGAACTGCTAGAAGAATAAAATGTCCATTCTAATAAGGCAAATTGAGCCCGCCTCACGCTCTCTCCTTTAGGTGCATGCGAGTTTTATATTGAACACCTGTTTACACACATGCTTATTTTAAAAGCACGCAAATTTGGTTCCCGTTACATGCCAGTTTTGTAAAAATGAGCAATCGTTTTATCGGACGACCTGATCGAGTCGTCGTAAGATGCGGGTTCAGCGTAAAACAGTGTCGTGTAAACAAGGGTTTTAGTACAACATTTGTTTGGAGGTTTTGCCGCGACTGAATCAATTCGTCGTAAAACGCGGGTCGTCGCATAACCAAGGGGACGCATAAACGAGGTTACAGTGTAGTTTGACACTGTCGAAGAGATAACACCCAAATTGTCCCGAAATTGTTATGGCGAAAGCTTTAGATGCCCAAAGAAACGCGAGAAACGAGAAACCTTGCGAGATCATGCCTTAACTATGACGTCACGCGAGAACATCATCACATGACGTTGCCACCTAGTCAAATCTGGGCCGATCCTTGTGGCAGTAAGAAAGCACATAACGTGCAGAAAGCTTCCACGGAAAGGGAGGGGGGTGTCCTATACTATTCCCTAAGAATAAAAAGCAACGTTCGAGTCATCCCAGGCTAATACGTAACGGAACGTGTGACACTTCCTGGATCCGTTCGGTAAGCACACTGCAACTCGTTCGCAAAAGCACCTTCCAAGTATTAACGCTGAATTTTTTCTCATTTCAACGCAATTTTTAAATGCAATAACTTAATCCCTCAGTACATTGGTGCCGGGCTTATTTTTCCAGCGCATGCCTTCCTCTGATTACGAAAAAAAAAACCTTCACTGAGGCAAGGTTATCGATGGAGATCGCAGAGTAATTAAACATCACTTACTCGATAGATTTAGGAAGCTACTCAATAGATATTTTTAGGAAGCTACTCAATAGACTTAGAACCCAGAATAAATATCCTGTGCTTTCATTCTTCTTTTTCAAATTGTATACGCAAGTCTGTTTCTGGATCAAAATTGATAAACTTGGCTTTGTATAAGAATCAAGAAGTCGTATTTTCAGCAATATTCGAGCATACTATGCTACATGCTAGTGCCGAATTATCAGCAGAATGTTTATAGATGGCATTTGTGGAAATATTTGTTTTTAATTTTGCATGTTCTGAAGAACTCTATATCCTAAGTTATCTAGTTTCGCGCGCGAAATGTTAGAAGAATTGTAATATCCGATTTTCATTTTATATATTGCCAGTATTATATACTTTCACTGGTTCTCTGAACAGGCACGCCAGCATCCCTGTTCTACTACTGTCACCTGCACTGCGTCGCAATCAGAACTTATCGCCGTGTGATATATTGGGCAGTGCATTTGAGTCGTTTATACTAACGTATACAGTATTCACGAATCGAAAGGCGACAGGCTTTTTTTCATGTTTATATGAACTACATGTCCGACGCCACGCTCAACACAATAAGTCTACCACCCGTATTTTTACTGTTGTTTAATGTCACGGATATTGAGCGCTTTACGTCCATAGCTCTAGCACTAGTAATTTCTGGCAACTGAGGGCATAGTTGTCTTTTTTTCACAGATCATTTAAATAAAAGCCGTCACGCTTATTTGAAAGCAGTGAAAAATGAATCGCTTTTATAAGACTGGTGGTTAGCCATCATCCGTCCCAGGATTTTAACAAAGCTTGCACCACTGATCTCTATGGACTACATCAGGCTTGAGATAGCATCAGCGATATGAGTTATTCTATTTGTAACGTAATCACATGAATGTGGCGCACTAATTTGGCAGAGATATCGCCGTGTTTGTGCATTTAGGGTCATGAACACTTTTGCACTCGCCAGCTACATTAAGTCGTTTGCACCTTAGAAAGGTAATTTCTGTTTAATTTCATATTGCTGATGTCTGAACACATTAATACTGACCGTAATATTTTTCGACGAACACGGGATTTAATCGCTCTCCTGGACTTCCCACGTATACCACTATTCGATCCAACTTGTTGATAAAAAGCGTTCTAATGCTGGAGGTGAGCCAGCTTGACGAGTTGAGGACCTTCTCGAAGGCAGTGTAGAGGCGGAATACCATGAGCTTCGCCTGGTTGATTATGCGAGGTGGAACCACTGTTCAGTAGAAAAATATGCATGAAAATCGCGTTACCTAAATGTTCATTCGTAATAGCAGTACAAATCTAAAGGAGACTCAGCACATTAACTATAACACAATCCATGGCAAGCCATGTCAAACGCGAAAGTTACACAGCGACGATATGCATACGGTAGGATGTATTTTTCTTGTCATTCTTGTGTTGAACAACAACATGGCGTACACGTATCTATCGGCTCTTAGTTATAGGAAAAACGTAACTCGACTAGATCAAATGTTTCTTGAGGTGGCCGTCGTTTATAGGTATATTAAATGGAGAGAAATTAGGCTATGTATGGCCATGATAAACGTTCGAACAAACCACAAACACACTAATACTTAATATGGTGCTTAATATGGCGCTTATGAATTTGTGCCACCATTTGCAACAATGTACGGCCATTCGTGCCTCGTAAAAGATGTGTGCCCATGAGTCTTCTTGGCTTCATCCGAAGGGCAGGCTACACCGAAGTGAACACGTAGAGGGCAGGCTACATCGAAGTAAACACGTAGAAAAACCGAGTTATCGCGTATCCATGGCGATACTTGCACTAATCTTGAGAAGCGTAATATACAGGTTATAGGCCGCACTGCCAACGTTTCGCAGATTGTAAATAAACTATCTGCAGGGGAGAGCTTTCAAAACAAGTAATTCAGCACGTAGTGAGCTGGGAAACTTGTGAAAAAATTACGGCTTTAATTCGTGCTATGAAGGCGTATCACCAGCGACGCTATTGCGTCGCCTAACCTGTGATAACAGGAAGAAATTGATCACGAAAATGATCAATCGAATTAACAGATAAGGATGTTTTGCATGGCAGCTAAGTAGCATTTGTGAATCGACATATGGTCACTGTTGAAACATTGTCACTTTTATACGATTATGTTGGTTTTAACTGCGACTTATTCGCAATACCAGATATATATTCTTTTTATTTTGATATATCCTTTTCTTGATCGTGCTCTTCCTACATATAAAAAGTCACAGTTTCGCCACTAGGGCGAAGCAATGAATGCGATAGCAAGAAATTAGTTTGTCACACGAAGAACGACAAGCAGCTCGATACTTGCGACGCTCCGCCGCAGCACAAAGAAGGACGCTCGAAAAGGACGCATAGGTATACACAGGACAAGCGCGAACTAACAACTGTCGCAGTTGTTACGTGTTTGTATTTGAGCAACGCGCTGTGAGTGTCCACAATGGAGAAGCCGACGCTGTTGTTACTGTTGCCTCTGACATGGCTCATACACACTCAGGGGGGATTGGCCAAGGATTGATTATATGATTATATGACTTTTCGACGCTGTTTGATACTTCTTTTTCTTTTAAACTGCGGCACGTGGAATGACCCTCTGCGTCTCCTGCCACGCGGTGGCGTCTGACGCGTGCCCAGTGTTCTTTTCTTTCATTCTACATCATGAGTGGTACAGAAGGGAGCCACGTTTTCGTGCGCATCTATAGGGCAGTTTTCAATTTGAAAGAAACTGTAAAAGCGTTGCGTGGTTGAAAACACGCTGAAGCTGTTCCGAGATCTGCGTACCGCGAGCGGCAAATTGTGCATATGAACAGCTCGCCGTTATATCGCTGGCACGAGCATGGCGTGTAGCTGTGTTGGCTAGCAGGCTGCGGAGCGAGGGGTCGCTGGTTCAAACCCTCGTTAGGTGGTCTGGAATGACGGCGTCGACGGACGGCGTCGACAGACGGTGAAAATCAGCCGAGAGTGTCCATATAATTGCTATCGCAATAATATTAGCGTACAGGTAGCGTTGTGTTGCACACGCCCGTACCACTTCCCGGTGCTGCGTAAGCATACTATGGGGGCCGTCACCGAGGTGCTGCATGTGGTTAAATGTAGCTTAGTAGGGTTCGTATTTGTCGTTGACTCAGGCTGATACTATCTAGTAAAGTGTTTAAATAAGCACGGACAAAGTTGAATATATTGTCTAGATGATCCCCGCGTCCTTGCAGCTTGGACTTACCGCTAGGACGCATTGGTACGACGTATAAACACGTAGAAAGAAAAAGAGCGGTAGAACCCAAATTCAAAAACATTTTTCTCTCTTAAAACAAGGAGTAATGATAAAACTTTCTCGGTTAGTAGCCAATGAAGGTTGTCTGAAAATTCACCATTCAGAAAATTTTTTAGGACCACCTCAATGTTACATTTACGACCAAATATGTGCAACAATGAACTTTTTTGCGACTTTGTGACCACCTGTACATTTTATATACGTTATATACGTCTGCGTTATATACGTCTGCAATTATTTTTAGTCCACAGTAAAACTTTCTGGCAATACGCTAATGCGAATTATCACATTTCGTTGAGTATTACATTTCTACAAAAAAATTCTCAATATGGACCACATGGTTCTTGTTCAAGGCCGCATAAAAAACCCACGAAAGCCTAAAAGTACGTAGAACATCTTTAAGTAAAAAGGCTACCATCGTTCTAAAGGAAAAAAATTGTCCTAAACTAGTTTGGGAAGAACTAATTTTTCGACAATGCGTTTTACGAGCCAAGGTTTCGAGCTGTGCGAAAAAATCACATGCGCCTTGCGGTACTGAACATTTTTTTCGCAAAAAATATTTTGGGGGAAGACATTTCGCTTTGAGTAGATAGTCCTGATTTTTTTTTCAAGCAAATCGCGGATGGTAGAGCGCCCAGATTGGGACAGTTGGTGTGGAATGACGCATTAATAATATATTTCTTCTGTACCCTGTGAATTAAGCCAATTCCGGTTTTATTCAAAGAAAAATTTAGTTTTCGGATATCTTCAGGAATGTAAGCCTCGGATATGTCGCCGGATCTTCTGCATTTTTCATTGCTCAGTGACGACAAAAATGTTGAAATTGCCCTACGTCCTATAAGAAAATCGTGTTACCTCCCTAATACCCTACGCTGGCCGAAATATTCCGAAAATACCCTACAAGTAGGGTAATTGCCCTGCGGTTGGCAACTCTGGTGCTGTGTGGCATCTACATCTGTATGTGAAAGTTCCGCGCGATCATTTACTGTATCGTAAGCTACTACTGTACCTTCCCCGCCAGTGCAGCTTATGCAGCTGCAGTTCTGAGCAGCCAACGCGCTCGGCGACCGCTATCTGCTCTGTGTATCTCCACCGAGCCTTGTCACCAATCATGTGACTTAGAATGCGGTTTTCCGCTTCATCGAAGCAAATACCGCGGTCAGTTTTGTATGCATAGTTTCAGTGAATAAACTAACTTTTCACGTCTACACTTGTAATGTTTTTCTTTTGAGAATTCAGTCACATGATGTCAAGAAAACCGGAAAGTTGGAAAACTAGCTTTTCTGTAAATGTGATCTCACTTTGGAGCTAAAGAGCCCACGTCAAAATAAACACACGGCAACAACCAAAGTTTGCCAGTCGCGCGTCATATACCGCATCCGGTTGCACAAAACGTTCGCTGGACAGAACTTTTCGACCATTGGACTTGTCTTCCTCAAAGCTGCAACATGTCCTGTAACTCTTGTTATGTTCGGTTGTCAATACGCTCAATAAATGAACAGCTCGCAAATCATCGAAGCAATGTCACTGAAACGCGAAGTAATGCTTTTCTTTACCCAGTGCTACGAATGTGGTGCGAAGCTTTTTTATAATTTAGTCATCTTTATGCCGACAACTGGAAAAGCACCCATCTTAACATGGCACGTAAATTATTTCGTTGACGCATGTATCGCAAACTCCCTTAGCATTGTCCGACAAAAATATTTTCGGCCGCATTGTATCATTGTTATCTGAAATCTTTATGCTGTTCCTTAGAGTTGTCGAGTTTTTGGCTGTTAAGCCGTCTACATGACTCATGCCTTTCTCTTCAAAGTGTACAGTGCCGTCCTCTGTAAGGGTGACCACGGCTCAGCGTGGCCGCGCTCCGCGCAGCGCCAGTGCCGCCGGTGCGGCCGCGCATCGAAGCGTAGCGGCGCATGCGCGCACGGGCACACGGGAGATGCTTCATGCCGTCTGCTACATCGCTCGAGCGTGTCGCTCCGTGGTAGCTAGGCACCGGTCTTGCTTGTTTGTTGTACAGCAAGCGCGGGGCGCTCGTGTGCGCCTGCGACCCTTCGATTCGATGCGCGGCCGCGCCGGCGGCACTGGCGCTGGGCGGAGCGCGGCCACGCTGAGCCGTGTTCACACTAACAGTGGACGGCACTGTACATTTGTTTGGTTAGGTAGATAAGTTAAATGCTCATGTTTTATTATTGCCTGTGCATCCTACCTTCCTTTAGTCGTCGCCATGCTGCCTGATAACAACTACCTTGAGTTAATGAAGCGGTTTCACTTCTTTGCGAATAAGCTCCTTACGGCGTGTCTGCTTAAGGTACTTGCGGAATGATGACGGGTATGTCAGCGCCGTGAAAAGGTGCGCAGTGGCTATACTTACATGACTGAAAGTAGTAGCTGAGAATCGCCAGGCGCATTACATCCTCGACGTGCACAAAACACGATTCACTGGCCTTCCTTTCGTTGCGGAACAAGTATGGCTCAGTGAACTTGGCCAGCTGCCTATAGATGCTCCAGGCGACCAGGTATTGCAGACCAACTTTGCCAACTTCTTTGTCCTCGAACAGCTTCTTGATGATACTGGTGCTGTGTAGGAAGTGTACTATTCCGTTACCACCCGTATAGAGGCCTTCGGTGTATGTGGAAAAGAAGGTACCCCATTCCACTAGTATGAAAAGAGTAAGATTGGCAAGAAGTTAGTATAGTTAGGTTGGAATTATGTTTACGCATTTATTGCTGTATATTTGGGATGCATTGCTCATACTGCCTGGGTCTTTCACTGATACTTATCCATTGCAGTCGCTGAATTTTATATAGGATGTCATGATAGCGCACGTGCGGTCCTATGCAAGAGAGAACCCATTTATTATTGTTAACTACTCTACGGTGCTGAAGTCGACTTTAAGGAGCACTGAAACAGAATTTTGAAGGCGAGATAACTTGTGGGATAGGTTTGTGTGGACACGCACACATCATCTACGAAATATCAATGGATAATATAGCCTAGGACATATTTAAAATAAATCTTAAAGTGCGTGTCTCGGCACCACACACGAAACGCGCCTTTGGTTTTCGTGTAAACAACCAAGCACCACCTGCGTCACGAGTTTGTGTTGGCTGCCGCAGTCCTTGCGACCGCTCTCAGCTAGTAGACCCTTTTAACGGAAAGAGGGGACAGGCTTGCGCGGGAGTACAATGGCTGATGTCCTTGACTCTGTAGTGCATTTTTGTGGGGTCACGGACATTTACAACGCCTCGGATGGAGCCTTCGTCGAAAACAGTTGTCAAGGCGGTGCTGAAGTGCACGCCGTTTTTTTGTGCTCAGATAGCCAGTTATGTTTACTCGGAAACCACTCTGGGTCCCGTCTGACTTAGCGCTCTCTGAAACTGAAACTGCGACTGGGCGGCAGAAAAGTATCTCGAAATAATTAACCATTGCGCTGTCGTGCAAACGAGCTTTCCAGCCTTGATGAATGAGTGATTAGCTGTCGACTGCAACAGAAAAAACAAGAAAAATTTTTGTGTCAGTGCTCCTTTAAGATCACATTATCTGTAACATTGCTCTTACACAAGGAAATACGCCTGATGCTCATCTCCATGACTACAACACCCTTCATAGAGCAATTGTGCACTTCAGTTAAGCAACAAGAATAATTCTCATTGTATTGACACACTCAAATGCAACAGAACTTCACTTGACCCTGATTATAGATTCACTCGTGCAAGACTATGCCCACTATAGGCTTGTCCTTATGCCAGTTCCCATGGCCATCCAACGCGTTAAAACTGCGACAATGTTACGAACTCAAAACTGCCTTTGCCTGAAAGGCCGTTCGCGGCCTTTCAGGCAAAGGAAACCGAGCTAGGAAATGAGAAGGCGATGCGCACGGGGCCGGATTACGTTATCACTTTCTTCCCTTGAAGGCGAATCTCAAGCGTCCGTTAACAATTTCAGGCAAATGACATATAATTGTTTGCGATAAGGCGTACAACATAGAGCTCAGTACTCCCTTCAGCAAATAAAAAACGGTAATACAAGCATGAAAACTAGACGATGGATGATACGGCTACTGTTAACATTAGGAACACCCTCCCGCGCATCGCAGGTAATTATTAGATTGCAGCTGCTTTGCACTCCACACGATGCCTTAGGATGACGTCAAACATCTCTTATTTCTCTTCGCGTATTTGGCGCTTTCGTATATAAAAGGGAGACCCGTCCAGCAACTCATTCAGCTCATTCCAGGCTTGCATACGCTACAGAAAATAAGTAACCGATTACAATTATCCATTACTTGTTTTAAAATGTAATTGATTACAGTGAAAAATGAGAGTGCCACAAAAGTAACTGAACAAATACAGAACTGTATTCAATTACATTTGCGTTACTTTCCTTCAGAATTTTATTGCCCTAACACGATAACAAATGTTTAGTAAAACTACACTAGCTACCGTGGGTTGCATGGTAGACGGAAGGTCGCAGGCTTACTGTGACTTATATGGCATAGTAAGACAAAGCATTAATTAGAACTAACAGACATGAAAGCCAAGGAAAGTAGAAGCGATGTTATTAGTGCTAATTCTATTGTAAATGTGCACACAAAAAAGCGGATGAACAGATAACTTGCCGCTGGCGGGACCGAACCTACGTCCTTCGATTAACGCGTCCGATGCTCTACCAACTGAGCCACAACGGCGGTCATCGCCCTCTTCAGTTTATGAAGTATATGCGTGCATTTCAACCTGGGAGTGTTAGTCAGCGCCGCTACTAGCCACGACGGCGAGTATAGAATATTATTTTCTGCCTGCTGGCGTCACGAAGCACATGGTCTTTCTGCCAGATGGCAGCTGACCAATAATCCCTCGTATACAACCTGAACGCATCAAGTCTGTCACAACGAGACCCTTGCTATGAATGAACGAAAGGAAGAAATCTTAAGGAGTTGTTTTTTTTATTATTTGTTTGACACAACAATAATTGAAACTAAGAGACGAGAAAGCGAAGGAAAGCATAGATCACGTTATTTCGTAGTAATTATGATGCAAATGTGAAGGAAGTTAAGTTGACCAAAAGATAAGTTGCTGCTGCCCGGGACCGAAACTGCGACCTTCAAATAACACATGATATGCACTACCACTGAGCTACAGCGGTGGTGATCCCCCATTCACTTGATGAAGTTAACGCGTGCATTTATGCCTGGGCGTGTTAGCGCCGCTAGTAGCCACAGAGGCCAGTGTGGAACAATTTTTTCTGCTTACTGGGGTCGCGAAGCACGTGATCACACGTTGCTTTATGCTAATATTCAACAATAGCGTTTGAAAATTGTCGCTGATTCTTCCACGGTCTCTCGTGAAGCGGTCATTGCTACACTCAGCACTCTCTCAGTGCTTGCGCTGGAAAGAAGGGCGGTATTATAACGTAAGAACGACTCGCACACCACCCAGTAGTTACGCAGTGCTTCTATGCTAGTGTCCATGTAATCTATAAAGTTCTGCGCGTCGCTGTTGCTGGCTTTCTGGTCAGACATTTCAGGTGAGGCCAAATAGAAGGTGAAAAAGTGGCCTCCGTGGGGACCCCCGCTGGACAGGAGGAATGCCCGTAGAGCATATTGTTTGGTGAGAGATCAGTTACAACGTGATTTTGGAAAGAAAATAATTGATTACAGCTAATAAATTGCGCGAAAATGCAATCGAATCACCCAGAACGTTACAGCATCAAAAACGTAATCGATTACATTACAAAATTACAAAAAAAATGTAAGCGATTACAAGTGATTGATTACTTGTAACGCGTTACGTACCAGTTTGCTTTATTGTGAGATTGCTATGGGTAGACAACCAGCATTAAAGCACCAGAAAAACAGTGTGAATACAATGGTCGATTAAAGGAACAAATTCTTCTGGCTGACAATGGTCGCGGAACCAATCACGGTCTCCCACAGCTGCACCGAAGCGATTATCCCAATCTACAATCTAAAGTAATAACAAAGTAACTAGTGACGCTGTTCTACAGTCATCACTTGAAATGTTTGCGTCCTATCTAACTGCGTAATTTTTTGTTTTTGAAATCGTGGCGCCGATGTCTTCGAAAATCTGCACATTTGAGTCCGTTTTTCGTATATTTATTATACTGTATATTTTCAATTGTATCTTGTATTCATGGCTGTTCATGTATCCTTTGATAATGTACAGGGTAAGCCCTATACCCGCCATGTATTTTAAGCACAGTTTATGTACCTTTTTCGCCATAACCATAAGACTTACAGTAATGCTTTTACAATCATAGTGATCATAAGCCATTCCTCTTCTTACTGAAGCAGCACTGAAAATTGTAATGCTCATTTTTTGTGTAAATGGTGTACTTCAGGTACCTATTTATCACTCAGTAATAGGTATTAGATGTGTTGAAGAAGAGCATTTCCTCACACAACAATAATTCTGCTTCAGCATATTCCCAACACGTTACCTAAATACTTGCCAAAATCAATGTTTCTAGATACTGCGGTTGCTGATAAAAAGGAACAAAAGCACAAAAAGGCATGTTATGAGATAATCGCATTTAAAGTCGATAATCTGCAGTACTTCAACTGTACAACAAAATAACGGCAAATTGACAAACCCCTTCAATAGGCACCAGCCAGATACTCATCACCAATATCAGTTTCTTTTTGTGTTGAAATGTCCTGCCTGGCGAGCCTTTTTTGTCTCCTTCTGTGCAGCCCTGTCAGCAAAGTACTGTCGACGCAGGTCAAGGTTGCGTAGGCCCTGCACTGTACAGTGCCCTGGCGAAATTTCGAGGGAGTTCAGCACATTCACACGGGCTATATTGCCATCATTAAAAGTGAGCCCAGTACCAAGAGTGCATATTTTCAATCTTTGGTATCCGAGGAAAACATTTTTTGGAGCGCGCTCTCACACGACATTGTTGAATAGCTCGTTGATGTTTTGACTTTTCCCGTTGAGGCATTTAGGAAGTAATTGTTGATTAGCTAGTTGCTCATATGTTGGCTTAACAGCCTCAAGAACAGATGCTAGAAGGACCACCTTATGAACGAATGGTTCACCATTAAACTGGACTTCGTTGAATTTGCACCAAATGTCCGCGTCCTTCGGGCAAAGTCAGTGGGATGGATGGGTATCCGTTGATGCCATGTGAAAATATGTGGCCCGGACAGCTTTTCGCTTCTCCTCCAAGCTGGCTCTATTTCTTCTAATAGCCCAGCCATAATTATTTTGGTGCTTGCCAATGATGGCATCACTAATATGTTACCGACCAGATAGAGATTTCCCGTGAGAAAGCTTGATGCCTCTGCTTTGTTTCGTTTTCGCAGTTCTGCGCCATATCTTTGCTGAATGTGCCAAATACACCCCAGCTTGCAAACTGTAACCTCTTCATACGGCTTTGATAGTTGAACTGCAAGGAATCACTTGCTACGTAAGAATGGGGGGCATTGCAGGCCGCCGCACAAGCCTGAAAATGCGTCATTTTTAGACAAACAGAAGTCGCACTGAGACAAACAAACGAATGATTCTGGTTCAGAAAAGGCCGCAGATTTGAAATGCTGCAAACAAAAAAAAATGATTTTTTTTAGTATTTCCGCTTACCCTGTCCCCTTAAATACAGAGAACTCTATTTTGCTTCCACACTTATGTTAATGTTTACGTTCATTTTTACCTTGCAATACACACGATTGAAAATCTCATCCTTCTATAATACCCCATGCAGGATTACAACATCTATATATTAAAATAAATAAATATGACCCCCCCCCCCTCCCCCCCTATTAGGACGTATCGGGGTTCGATACAGCTTAGCTGGACAATCACAATCGCAGGCTGGAGAGGCGGTAAATTTTTGTTTTATTCACGCAAACGCCACGAGGATGAAGTGGGCGCGCTGCTCACGAGCTTACGTGATATTTTCTGTACTACACAACGCGACCTTGGAACATAGATATAGAACATGTATAGGCTTTCCCCTTAAAAGAGGAGTACGGATACGCATTTAATGCTACACTGTGAACACGACGCTGTAGCAAAAAAAAAAAAAAAGAAAAGCTCCAGTTGTTCTCTTACTCCCGAGAATTTTGCTAGCGCGGTCGGTAGTGAGTGTTCTCTTTTTCTCTCGACGACTACCGAGTATCTACTTAACCGGCACGCGAAAGAAGTGTGCCAGGTGTTAGTTGCCTAGATGCTATACCGGTGAATATTCTCCCTCGTAATCGATACGTCTCATACATAGTACTATATAAGTTTAAGGTCGATCGCTGTCAAGGAGAGAAGATGAAAATCCGAACTATGTTGGACTTACTGGAATTTCGGAACTGTTAGCGGATATACAGACTAAAAAAAAAAAGAACGTCCTGTGCTCTATAACCATAGCGAAACTGGTCAAATATTTCCACCTACCTGGAGTGACGTATGGGCTCGTGTGATGGCCGAGTTGATATATTCTAGCGTACTCCCATTTGTCCCAGTTGACCGCGTTTTTCTCTATTTCTTCGACTACACAAAGAAAAAAAAATTAGGTACCGTCACAAACCATTACTTAGGTCTTGCGAGTTTTAAACTGTACACACGTTGCATTTCTCAATATTCGCGAAGCGGCCTTGCGGTTACGCCTACGCCTACATGTGTACATGTATGTGCGTGACCTAAATAAATGGCGGGTTAATCCAAGACATGTACCGCATTTTCTCGCTTACAAGCATGACTGACTGGCCAACTATCGACTCGTCTTTTGTAAATATATCAAAACCTGCACCCATTCATGAAAAATGTGAATGATTCCTCGTTACATGAATCATACAACCTCTCGTGAAAAACACTTTACAGTTCTCAAGTGCGGCATTAGATGAACGGCATCAGTGGCATTATGTCATTGCGGTCATCATTTAGGTTGTACAGTAAACGCTCGTTAATTTGACCCCGTCAATTCGGAAAATGGGATAATTCGGACGTGGTCCCCTGTCCCGCTCAGAATATGCATTGTTTAATGACAATAAACTCTTACTAATTCGGTCATATTCAGCGGCAATGTGATTAATTTGTATGATCTTCGGAGCACGCCAAGCACGAAGTGCCGCAAATGTCGGACGCAAATGAGCGACAATGGCGTTTGCGAACAACCAAAAACTAGCAGTTGTTCCGTGTATGAATACAACCGATGAGCGAAGCTCCTTAGAAATGGGACACACGCGGCGTTCGGCGCGCGCGGCGTTTCATTGTCCAGGCAACGGACCAACCACTGGGCGGATGACAGGGTGACGCGATGGTTTCGCGCGTTCGCCGGTTTGAGGGGAGAGGGCAGAAACGAAGAAAGAGAGAGAGAGAGACTAATCTGCCTCCATTTCGCATGCGCTCGTATTCTCGCACTTTGCGCATCGTGCAGGCGCCATCCGCGTTCCAGCGCTCATAAAGCTCATTTATACTCCCGCGTGAGGGGGAGATGCCACAGCTGGCACCGAGCCAGGGAGCTTCAACGGCGACGGCGGCGGCGGGGTGCCGGCCTCGGGAGCTTCGCTCCTAATAAGCCGCCGGACTGCAGAAAGACGAGGTCGTCATCAACAATCTTACAACAATCGCGCTGTTGAGGAACAAGGCTTCAGCGGCGAAGGCAAACTTGTTTCGTTTTCGATTTTACTCGGCACACGCGAACTGCCTGGGCGCTATCTGTGATTGTGTCGATAGCGATTAGGGTCAAAGCTGTGACAAGCAGTTGTTTTCTTTTCGCCTCGTGCCTTGAAAACTGCACAGTCGTCATCATCCACGACTGTACATTAGCGAGCCAGAGAGACGTTTATTATGACATAAAATCTTAGAGATTAGCCTGAATCAATTTGATCAATTCGATGCTGTGCCAGCTGTTTCGTTGCAACTCTGGATAGGCTGCGAGCGTGCCTCCAGAACTACGTGGACGATGTGATCGTGGTATTTGGGATACAAGGTTTCGTAGAAACAGATGTGGCACACAATACCTTCGTTTCGACTTGCTGTAATGCGTGCGCAAAGTCACAAAACTCAAAGA
This sequence comes from Rhipicephalus appendiculatus, assembly GCA_030522465.1. Lineage (NCBI taxonomy): Eukaryota > Metazoa > Arthropoda > Arachnida > Ixodida > Ixodidae > Rhipicephalus > Rhipicephalus appendiculatus. The sequence goes on along the minus strand of JALIZH010014839.1, from coordinate 123,484 downwards.
TGGGGTAAGTATAATCTGTTGACGAGGAAAAGCTTCAGCCTCGGTCCGCATGCTGGTATATAACTGGCTTGCCACATTGCGATGGATGAACACTCAGTTGCCTGACGCATGTATCGGTTCTCGCGTTCGCGTGGTAGCATTTGTTGGGGCGGTACGTGATAAGACATGGGTTCAGAGCACGTTTGGGCTTAAGACACGGGAGTCTGCAGCTTCGGCGACATTCTGAACGAAGTTGCGAAAGACGAAAACTGTGGCTTCTACACTGCGCTTACACAAAATAAGTACAAGATTTACGTGTTCATCAATAAAACGAAAATGCGTTGGTGCAAAAGACACTTGTTTATTCTTTTATTGATATTTTCGAGCATTCGGCATTCGCTTAATTCGGATATTTTTTATCGGCGCTGTGAAATTCGATTTCACGAGCGCTTGCTGCATACCTGAACGTTTATGACAACAAATACTATATACCGTGACGTGCGCAGTACGGTTGAAATTCCTTATAACGAGGAGTTATAGGCGAATTATCGCTTTTACCTATTCATACATGAACTTTGATTCGTCGCGCTTTCTTTGAGTCACTTTTTTGTTTTGATAACGCAATGATGTGAAAGCCACCGTAATATTGGATGTAACAAATTATAATTGGATCGTGCGAGGCCCGGAACTCGTGAGGTACCAATAAAAATCCAAATAAATAAATATTTTAACACAATTCACAACCACATTTTTGAAATGTGCATTGTGTAGTCCTGTCAGAAGCCAGGAGACAAAGGTCACATAATTTAAACAAATGTGAACGCCGCCCTGGCACTGCTGTGTCAAAATTCGTTTTGCTCTTATTCCGCCTTGTCGTGTTTCGGTATATTTTTATATGCTACAAACCGGCAGGTTAGGGTTACCTAGTTTGTAGCGGGTATGTGGCTTAGAATGACGCGTTTTTGTATCTAGGAGTTCGCGTGAGCCGGATTGCCAAAATGGTGGAGCCAAATTTTATTTTCATTGTTATAGCGAATATAGGGTACATCGATGTAAGTAATGGTACCAATGGTCTTTCGTTATAACGAGGCGCTACTGAATTTACTCGCATAAAACGAGCACTAGTTGGCCAGCTGTCAGGCTGGTTTTGCGCAATGGGCCAAGTGTCGATTAAATTTTAATAGCTTTGGTTATAGCTGAATAGGCTGACTAGTGGGTGTTTCTTTTAGATTGTGGTGGCTGTTTAGTATATAATTGCAGACCGGCATCGGATTACGTGGCCTAACGGCGAATCTGTTTTTCTTAGCGCTCGCTGATCTATGCCAGCGTTCACCATTACTGGCTAATATTGGTTAAGTGGCAGCTAGCACATGTAAGTGTTGGTTGTTTCTAGGTAATGAAGAGCAGTAGTGACTAAGTGGTGCCTAATTTAACTGATTGCATATATTGCTTCCTACAAAGACAAACTGGAAAAATAGCAAAACATCAGACTAGCACAAACTGTGCATTTGACCCTTCTGTTATGAAAGTTAATAGCATATATTTGGTCATATGAGAATCTAATGCTCAGACACTAGTTACGAATGAAGACTTCAAATAATGTTTAGAATGTTTTTGGCTCAAGAGTACCAGTACCCCTTCAAAGTAACAAATGCTTCTGTGCTTCTAGTTCTATGATTGAAGTTTATAACTTAGAACTAAAGGACGCTTTAAGTAGCAAAACAATTATCCATAAAAAGCTTTCTCGAAGCAGTCCGCTTAGCTTCACCACAACTGCGCGTTCACAGAAAAGAAAAACTCAACTCACGTTGCTTTTCGTAATCGATCATTTTCTTAGCGAGCGGCAACTCTAGTTCTCGCGGTGCACCGTACAAAAGAAAAAAGACGCCGTAGTCGTCCAGGTTCTTCCATGGCGTTTCATAGCGCCTCCGGCTTAGCCAGGTTTCTTGCTCTTTGCTGTAGTTTATCTGTGATTGAGTAGAGAAACAAGAACATTTGAAATTCGTCTTGGGTTCAAATTGACGGGGAAAGGGTCACACTATGAAATTTGCCCGTACCATCAGCAGCGTCATGCCTGAAGGAAAGTGTGAACTCAGCTTACTTACACACACACACACGCGCACGCACACACACACACACACACACACACACACACACACACACACACACACACACACACACACTAATACGCGCGCTCGCGCACGCACGCACGCAAGCACACACACACACACACGCACACACACGCACGCACACACGCAAACACACACACACACACACACACACACACATTTGCTCCTGGGATCGCCTCGCACGGGACGCGCAGTTCTCTACAGCATCAATTAAGAGGGTACTGAGCCACCCTTATGGTTTAGCACTCACAACCACTTCGAGAGGATGCCACGTTTCGAAGAAACCTACCGTTGAACGAGTTTTGCATATGGGCAAAGCACTAGCGAAGCTTTTGTGACCCCTGCATTTAAATTATTTATTATTAATTTGTTTAATGATTTATTATTCTGTTTATTTTTTTTTATTTACAAATGGCTCCTGGGTCCACGTAGAAGTGCAGTGAAACCTGACTATAGCGAACTCGGTAAAGTTAAATCATCACTTTATTGAGCTATTCTCGTGCACGCTTTACGACACTGCTGTAAAGTCAATGGCTTCGAAACTTACGGCTACATCGAGTGAAAATAGCCGGAACACTCCATGCACTGGCCTACGTAGCGTGCAGGTCAGTACATGGAGCACATTGACGTAACAGAACCTGGTAGTGCAGGTCTCATTAATAACTTCAAGTTATCCAGTTCATCAGGTCCTGATAATATCAACTCCAAAAAAATACAGTAACGATATTGAGTAAAATCTTTAGTGATATTTTCCGCCAGTCATTATCATCAGGACAGCTTCCGTCAGACTGGAAAACTGCAAAAGTGGTACCAGACCACAAAAGTGGCAGCAAAAATTCCCCAGAAAACTACCGTCCAATGTCAATGACAAGCATTTCTTGCAAAATGCTTGAACACATTCCTTCCCACGAATATCACCATCTGGAGTCTAATAATTTTTCTTTGCTAACCAGCATGGGTTTAGGAAGGGCTCGTCATGTGAGCCCCAGTTAGTGGAACTTACTACAGACGTACATTTTAACATGGATCATAGCCTTCATACAGATTGCATTTTTTTTCACTTCTCCAAAGCCTTCGGCCGCCTTGCTCACTGCCGCTTAATTTTAAAATTATCAGTTATAAAATTAACAACTTGACACTCTCTTAGATCCGAAACTTTCAAACGAATCGCCAGCAATTCACAATCATCAGTAATTCTGGGTCATCCCTTTCATATGTCACCTCTGGTGTGCCACACGGTAGTGTGCTAGGAACCTTGATTTTTATCATTTATATCAATGATCTGCCAAATAAAATTTCATCATGCATGCATGTATTTGCCGACGACTGTATATCACATCCACCAATAAAGAGCCCTGATGGTCACTTCATTTTACAACATGACCAGATTGTTACAAATTGGTGTGAAGCCTGGCGAATGAGACTCAACACATCTAAGTGTAAAATAATGATATTGTCGCGCAAAAGTTTGAACCTTAGCTTTTCATATTACATAAATGCAATCCTAGGCTCTCAGGCATCAGCATACAAATATCTCGGCGTTAATCTTACATCAAGCCTTCCCTGAACCTCTCATATCCCAACCACACGCGCTAACGCTTCCAAATCTCTTGGGCTATTCGCCGCAACTTACGTAACGGCCCATCTACTATCCGTAAGCAAGCGTTCTTAACATTTGTACGTCCGCAGCAAGAATTTTCGTCTCCCATATGGTCTCCCTATCAACGAATACCTAATCCACATGTTAGATGCTGTTCAAAATCGAGCTAGTCGATTTATTTCCCGCGATTATAACTACCATTCAAGCATTACGCAAATAAAACTCGAACTTTCTCTTCAGACTCTAAGTAGTCGGCGTGACATAGCACTCATTTCCTTGTTCTGCAGATATGTTTATCAAATGAAGCCATCAAACTTGCCATGAGTACGCGTGACCTGCACATCACGACGTCTTGACAACGACTTAACTTATAATCGCATCTATGGGAACACTCACGCATTTAACTCCTCGACGTTGCCACGAGCTATTCGGTTATGGAATTCTGTTCTTAACAACACTGTCGCGCAAACAAACAAAAATGCCCCCCACCTCCCAGAAGGGAATCGTGAGGAAATGCGAATGCATTTTGCGCGCGCTTCACTCCATTTATATGTACGTGCGAGCGAGCGGACGGGAGAGTGGGGCGCAGGGAGGAGAGAGAGCGAACGGCGAGAGAAGGAGCGGCGAAGCACTGCACCTACCCTCTGCTACACTCTCTCCACACACGCAAGAGCTCCGCCGAGCTTCCGCGATGCGAGCGCCCTCACACACCAGAGCGCGCTCCTCCTCTCCACTCGCTCTCCGCTACTCCGCCCACACCACCTGCTCCGGTTGCTAGGGGCGAGGATAAGCGCGCGCCCCCCGCAGCTGTTGCTATGGGAGAGGGAGTGAGAGCGGAGAGATAACACCTGCTGGCGCGCACACCTCCTCAACCTATCCTCCTCCTCCTCCTCCGCGGACAACGCCGGACAACGCCGGATGCCTGACATAGCCCGACTAAGAAATGCATTCGCATTTAAAAAATTGATTGAAGGAACTCCTCATCCTACAGTTCTAATCGTAAGAAATATTCATATTCATCAAGTTATACATTCAGTTGTAGCGTGTAATGCAAACTTTTTAGCGGTTTTCCCTCGCGTGAGAAATGGGCCAAGTTATGTGCTACCATGAAATTGACTGTTTTTTTCATTTTTAACCAGATGTTTCTTAATATTTCTGTTGTATTTCTCCTAATTTTAGCACGGCTTCGCGAGAAGTCTTGTGTAGTTTATGCTTTGTTTTTTATATGTGTGCTGAAGCTATGTACACTTTTTACAGTTCTTTCTTTTTTACGTGACCATTGCGCCGCTCTTTTTACAACCATGAGTCTTAGTATTCTTTTGCCATTCAATCACATTTGTCACACCGCCTTGCCGGGATATTATTATTGTAGACTCTTTTCCCACTCATGTATAGGTTTCTTTTGTTTTATCTTGTTTTGTGATGCTCCCCTTGCTCAATGCTTGCCATGGAGCCTTTAAGGTGCTTTTAAATAAATAAATAAACACTTGACATATCGAAGATCCGGCGGTGTGAAACCCCCTAAAACAAATAATTAGGTGGGCAGATGAGATGAAGAAGTTTGCAGGCATAACGTGGCATCAGCAAGCACAGGACGGGGTTCATTGGGGCAACATGGCAGAGGCCTTTCCCTGCAGTGGGCGTAATGATGATGATGATGATGATAATGGAGGAGTGGTGCGATTGGTCACTGAGCACAGCACCCCAAGAAGGAATAGCAACTACCACTTGCTATTGCATGTACGCTTGCCCCTTGAAAGTCGCGTCGAGAAACCACCTTCAAAAATTCTTGTTTAACAATGAGCAGTACTCCTGCGACGTAAGGAAAATGGATACATGCTACGATGTTTACCTTGCTAAGTATAGGATCCAAAAAGCGTAGTGAACGTTCATCACTGCACTTACAACGACCTTGCATGCAATATGACACGTGTTCTCATGTCGCCTGGGTTCGCCTCCTCACCTGTACCAATCTCCTGTCCCCTGAGAATATCCTCTCGTCGAATCGAATGGAGATGATGGCTTCCACTCCCAAGTCAAGAGAGCCACGCACCATCATCTCAACCGGATCGACGCTGTCAAGTCTTGTCGTGTTCAGGAAGTCCAGGTTCATTGCGTTCATCCATTCCACCACCTCCATTGTCTGCGACAGAAGCGTATGAAAATATTATCAAACGGGACTCGTCATTGCAATGTGTTTGTCGTTCTGGAAGAAATGTTTTCGCGTATAAAGAACAAGTAGAGATATGTTGAGCAGAAAAACCACGACCAGGGGATTTAAGTTTTGGGTCGTTGAATAGAGCCGCATTATATATTTTAAAAAAATGTGCGCGTTTGTTATAGGAGAATGCACATTGGAAGAAGCCTTCATTTTATTATTCAGAAGCGATACACGACATCTGAACTATTATGGAAGCTTGATATTTAGGAGCATCACACGTACGCGAGCGCATATTCCGGAACTTCTCTGCCAAACCAAGGTCATCATTAAGGAGGTGTAATAGAGAAGTGAAATAGAGAAGTGACAGATGAAGCAGGGAAACTGTAGAATCCTGTTAATTCGAACTTGAAGGGGTCTATAAAATTGTTTGAATTAAACGAAGTTCGAATTGACGGGCGGGCGCTTGAATGAACGGATATCGCGCCACCCGGTGCGGGCTGAGCGCAAGGAAGCCACCTCTGGACTCGTTATCACGAATCGGGCGCTAGTAAACGTTTGTTCCAGGTGATTTCGTAAATCAGGCTCATGGAGCTCTAACGGCGAACTGAAATTAATTAATCAGTCTTTGATACGCCAGAAATAAGCCCCGACATGAACTCATGTGAGCAGTGAGCCCTGATATCGAAATAAAGGACGCTATTTATCCTCCAAAACACGTTTATTTACGTGGCAGGGATATCACAATCAAATTTGAATTAGCTTGCGTTTCTTCTGTCGCGACTCTATCACCATGATTACCAGTTTGCCTAAGGGCTCCAGGTCAGATTCCAAATTCTCATCTGCTGAAAAATGCTGATGTTTTCTTTGTTTTGCATCTATAGTAAATTTGTTTACTTTCATTTTCCATTTCATTGTGGTCACTCGGGGCCAACTTCTACGAGGAGCGATGAAAAGCAGGGGCTCCCGGTTCCATATAACCGTTATGGATTCTGACGCGTACGAATTATCGGGAGTTTTCCCCCGAATAAATACACAGTGATGTGCAAGAACCTGGGCGTCAGTCCGCATGAACTGTAAGTTCGAATGAATCGAGTTCGAATTAACCAGCTTTTGTTGCAGTAGCTTATGCATGCTCGTCAGTAAGACTCTCACCAATTCTGCCGCGGAACAGGGGCTATATTAGGAAATAATAGGAGATGCAGCACAGAAGTTTCAAAGATGACCCACACCGTGTATAGTGTTTAGTGTGTAACCAATCATAGGCCGTTGTATATTCGTGATTACCCTAAAAAAAGGGTGCTATTTCGACCTCTAATTTTGAAAGAGCTTATGGCATCAAGAACAGGAACAGGTCGTTGGGCTTGCGACTTTCATAGATTTGGTGAGCTTTGAATCTCAACCTGAATTATCCTTGCCAAAACCAACTTCGAAATTTTAGATAACAAGTGTCGTAAGGTCATGCAGTTGAGGCCTTTTACGAACGTAGTATACAGTAAACGCTCCGTACTTCGGTTTTCACGGGACCAGTGAAAAAAAAATATCCGAATTAACAGAATTCCGTAGTGCCGAAATTATCAAGATATCAAAACGAAAGTCCATTCAAGCAATACACTTCCATTTCCTTGATAAGTACATAAATGCTGCAGTAAAGAGTAGCGCAAAAGCCCAATTTTTCGCCATCCAGCGACTTATTATCATAGAAGAATAGACCGCTAGGTGATTGGGTGTTCCATTACGAGAGAAACTGTGCGAATATACTAGCGCAAAGGCAGAAAAAACAGCACAAGCACATCTTGCGCCGTATTTCATAATGCGACCGCGGCCCAAGATCCCCATGTCTTATTATCCCGTCACGTACACTGTACCAGTTGCTTACCAAGTCCCGCCGCCACCACCCCGCGCATGTGACACTACATTTTTTTTCGGTAAGATCGCTTTGCGGATGACGACGTGGCTTTCCTGTCGTCACCATACGGTTCGCAATGATGGCCATGGCGCTTTTGTTACGCACATTTGCGGCACTTCGCGCGTAGGATCATTCAAATTTACCGAATTGCGGTGAATTATGTCTGTGAATCAGAGCTGCAGAGGAATGCAATGGGGGGGGGGGGGGGAGGCTGAAATTTGGCCGCGCATCCTGAAGTTTGAGTGGCGAAGCGCCTCCCATCACCACTGCTTCCAACCGTAACTGATGTTTTTCGTGCATATACAACTGCCCGGTAAAAGACAGGACGTGCAAACGCGGACAGAGGGAAGATCTCAAGTCAGTACAAACACCGTCAAGCATCACAACCTAGCTGAGCTCTCTGTTATTCTAAGATTTACAAATGGATGGTCTAATCTCAAGTAGGCGCAATTTACATCGTTTTAGGGGCGATGCTCCTTCAGGTCGAAGCTTGTCCATGACTCCCCCGGTGTAGCCACGCTAGCTCGATGACGCTGTCATCACAGCACAGTACGTGCAAGGTAACCATTGCACGCCATGACGATGACGATGACGCTGATGACGATGAAGAACAGGCGCGTTCCAGATCACACATTCTCTTTCTGCCATCACGGAACAGCACATGGAATGTACCCACTATACGTCATAACGATGACGCTCATGCCGATGAAGAATAAGCGCGTTCCAGATTACACATTCTCTTTCTGGCAAGGATGAAAACTATCGTGAACGCGCTCTCGCCCACGCATGGCAAAAGGGCAACACCGACAACAAGCTGCTACCCCGGTGTTGAGAACGCAGGAAGCGTAAGCTAAACAGCATGAACACATTGTATATACTCTACACACGCGTTGTCACTCATTTACATGCGCAAGTGGGCAATGTCACGGGTGATTTACGGTAAGAATGATCCCCAGTGCTTCGCCCACTCGTTATGATTCAATTCGTGGATATGCCAGATTTTTTTTTTTACTTCATCACTTCACGTTTATGAGTCTCGTTGGCCTTGGTGCACTTTCTGTACAGTCTAAGACAGTAATTGGCAATCACGTGTCTGGGTATATCTGTTTTCCTCTCGCAAAGCCGCAACCTGCTTCTCTATAACACGAAGCAAGCACATAGTGATCGCCTCGGCAGTTTAAGAATGTTGCCGTTATACCAACGACAGACCTTTAGACCATGTAACCAGCTGTCACCCACTCTGATGTTAATCTAACCACCAAAATCCGTCGGGCCGCTAGCTCCACGGCCCTATCGTATACACGAAGATTGAATGCGCGTCAAACCCACGTGAAGATATGTACAGTCGCACTCAATATGAGTCGCAACACGCTGTCTGCACTCAAAATGGCACCAACACGGCAAAGTGGCACCAACATAGAAAAAACTTGGTGAATTAAACTCTCTCATTTAGTGGTACCTTTTGGATAAATTTAACGTTTGTTGGTGTCATTGTTCAGGCTTGAGGAAACATTAACCACTGCCAGCATGTTGCAACTCATATTGAGAGCGACTGTACGTGTCTAAATAGCTTTTTTAAATTTATTATTTCTAAGTGTGCTCTCACTGACTTGCTACACGTGCAAATCTTCCTACGCGCCACTGTGGTAAGTGGTTATGGCGCTCGACTGCTGGCCCGCATGTCACGGGTTCGATCACGGCCCTAGCGGCCGCATTTTCGATGGAGGCGAAAATGCTCGAGGCCCATGTACTTAGATATAAGTGGACGTGAAAGAACGTCAGGTGGTCGAAATTTCCGTAGCCCTCCACTACGGCACCCCACAATCGTATCGCGGTTTCGGGACGTTAAACTCCAATAATAATAATTATTATGTGTAACTGTTCCTAGGTAATTCATTGTCTTACAAACACGCCGAGAAGAATGAGGACAGTAATTGTTTCAATTTAATTGACTCAATTCCAAAGAAAACATGATGAAACAATGTTTTCCAAGTGACCGGGAGAAAAATACCATCATGACTTCACTGTTCTAACGATTACGTTATCATGGCGCTGTCTTTTTGATCAAAACTGTTTTTTTTTGGGGGGGGTGGGGGGGGAGGTAGGGGTGGGGGGTTCGCCTGACGCTAGCAGACAATCTATTATAAAAACTGGGTCCGTAGAATTTGGTTACCGCGTCCCACGGCATGTAGTACACTTTAGATGTCCTTCGCTTTGAAAAAATTTCGCGCACACGCTGTTTTGTAGCTGTAAAGGCAAGTGTTAGAAAACTTCTACATAATTTGTACTTTACAAGCCAACTTAGATTAAACTGTATCAACAATAGCACAATAGCTACAGCTTCTTAGAATGTGGAATTTTCAATCAATGATCTTATTTGATGGATAAGCTAGCAGTCACTTTTACCTCCGGTGCGTATGACGAGGCAAAATACATACAGGCTTGGTACATCGCAGCGGCCTTCTGCCACGCAAGTTGGTGGGAGGGTGGTACTTCCGAAGAAGACAGGTCTCTAAAGGTCCCGACTTCTATGGAGTTCTTCATCTGTCAATAAGATGGAAAGAACATAATACAGCGTCTGTGAATAACTTTTCTCCTCACCTTAACTATGCACGTATTTCTCAAGCGATCACAATATTTAGGATCGTGTGAATTACAAATTTTGAATTGTGAAGTGAATTGCATGGATGAAAATGAAGAGCAAGCGGAAACTAATATATTTTGAATTATTTCGTATACCAGTACTAAATTTACTAAATGTCTATTCAACAAGCAGAGACGAATAAGTAAGTTTCAGCAAGTTACATACGGGAAAATGTCTGCATTTTAAAACCCTACTGCTCGGCAGCACAACTTATGCAGTTATTAAACCTTGGCATGACGACTTTTAAATGCGAAGCATTTCTTAGCGAACTTCGGCGACTTTGAGCGTATCTATCTATCTATCTATCTATCTATCTATCTATCTATCTATCTATCTATCTATCTATCTATCTATCTATCTATCTATCTATCTATCTATCTATCTATCTATCTATCTATCTATCTATCTATCTAGCCGCCTACGACTTTGTGCTCTCCTGGCCGTATCGTTAATGGGATTTCTACCAAATTTAGTATGACATAACATGACCGTATGACGAACATAAATGGCTGGTCATATCATGAAAATCATGAATAACTTGTCATGAAAGGTATGATTTACATGCCACGCTCATGGTGCGCTCGCGGCCGTTTCGTTAGCTTGATATACACCACATTTGGCATTGAGTGACGTGACTATGACGAACATAAATGACAAGTGGTAAAAATTGAAGCACACTTTGTACATTCTAAAGTGTGTTCGGCGAAAGCGTGTGGCCGTTCCACTGACTATGCCATGTCTTTTTTTTTCTTTTACACTCTCAGTGGGATAACACACAAAGCGAATGTGTGCGTGTTTTCTTTTTTAATTTTTTACCGCGACTCGCTGCGAGACGCGAGACTAATCTTCCTCCGTTCGCATGCGTTAGTATTTTCTCGCACTTTGTGCATCATGCAAACGCCATAGCGTTCCAGCGCTCAAATTGACGGGCCCTTTGTAAATTCGAAGGTGTATTCCGTGAATGTCTGTGTCCATTGAGACGGCGTCGGTCAGAATGATTGCAAACGCTGGGCACAGCGAAGCTACGCAAGCAAAGAGCGAGCGCTGTAGAGTCCGACGCGACCGGCGTCCGTTTGCGCATCCTGGCGGCCACCTGGCTCCGTGCCAGAGCTCGGATGGACGGGACGGACGGACAGACAGACAGACGGACGGGCAGACGGATGGACGGACGGGCAGACGGATGGACGGACGGGCAGACGGACGGACAGACGGACGGACGGACGGACAGACGGATGGACGGACAGACGGACGGACGGACGGAGAGACGGACGGACACCGGTCGGACGGACGGACACCGGGAGGACGGACCGGACAGACGGACGGACGGACCGGATGGACGGACGGACACCGGATGGACCAACGGACGGACACCGGACGGACGGACACTGGACGGACGGACACCGGACGGACGGACACCGGACGGACGGACGGACAGACGGACGGACGGACGGATGGACGGACACCGGACGGACGGACACCGGACGGATGTGAGCATGAGACATTAAAGGCTTTCGCCTTAAAATATGGAAATCATGACACGTCATGAGCGCAATGACTTGCATGCCACGCTCATGGCGCGCCCGCGGCCGTTTCGTTAGCTTGAGATACACCAAATTTGGTATTGAGTGACATGACTGTATGACAAACATAAGAGAGAAGTGGTAATATGGAAATCATGACATGTCATAAGCGACATGACTTGCATTCCACGCTCATGGCGCGCTCGCTGCCGTTTCGTTAGCTTGATATGCACCAAATTTGGTATCGAGTGACATGACTGTATGACGAACATAAATGACAAGTGGTAAGATGGAAATCATGACATGTCATGAGCGACATGACTTGCATTCCACGCTCATGGCACGCTCGCGGCCGTTTCGTTAGCTTGATATACACCAAATTTGGTATTGAGTGACGTGACTGTATGACAAACATAAAAGAGAAGTGGTAATATGGAAATCATGACAGTCATAAGCGACTTGACTTGCATTCCACGCTCATGGCACGCTCGCGGCCGTTTCGTTAGCTTGATATACACCAAATTTGGTATTGAGTGACATGACTGTATAACGAACATAAGTGGCATGTACTAACATGAAAATTTTGGCGTACATATCATCTACAACGGCATTTACATGCCACGCTCATGGTGCGCTTGCGTCCAGTTCGCTAGCTTGATATACACCAAAATTGGTATTGCGCGACGTGACTGTATGACGAACATAAATGACAGGTCCTAACGTGTAAAACATGACATGCAAATTATGTAAAGCATGATTTGCTCCTTCCTGGCTGCTTCGCATTACATCGATTCCCACAGTGCGTGGAATCTGCCGGCTTTTTTTACTCGTCATAGTGACACCATTGTGCATGTCACCATTCCTAGATACAACGAAAGCACCCGCTCAATAGACGCACTATTACTGATTAGTTAATATTGTCTTAGTTTAATGCTCTAGGCGTTCTTTCTCAATTGGGAGAGAAACGACACTGGATCGGCACGATGTTCATTGCAGGTGCTTTATCTTAAGGAAAAAATGAATAACGCTGGCTTTCCTTATTTTTTTCAGTAATAATTCATAATTGTACAATGAAAACCGAATTGTTTCTGCAGTTTTGTTCAGTATAGTTACGGCACTCTATTGCAACATCGTGCTCCACCTCATAGACACTGCCACATTCTAGCCACCGCACATAAATACTCATATAAGAGTTGAGAAAGCGCACTTGAGGCGATGGATGTGAAAACAAACTCGTTTTATCTATTAGTGCATGCAATGTTGATTAACTTAGCACAGATACATAATTATTCGTGCTTATTTCAATGTTTGTCGTCAAACTTTGTGGACGTTGAACATTTTGAATATACTCCACACTTATTACTACTATTTCCAGCAGAACAAAAATATCTCGCTGCTCGAATCGAGTACCCAACCACGCGAATGGAATATTGCAAGTATCAAATATATATTACTATACACTCATTGGAGGTATCGTATACTATATAAAATACATACTATATATATTTGAGGTATCACAAGATATAATCCAGATAACTTCAATAAAAGAACTATCGCTGCTCTATCGGTATTATTTTTTTACGGTCGCAAGTGCGTCCAATGAGGATTTTAGAGTATATGCTGAGCGTTGTGCTGCAGTGTGATCCTGCGTCACAACTACGTGTACCGCAACTCTCCAGTGTAAGTAGAGTGCACCGCAACTATCCGTAAAAAGCGGCTTGCTCTCATGATATTCCTTAACAATAACCGAACACCGAAAAATAACAAACGCAAGATTTCGCTCACCAAAGCCTAATTTGCTGCAATATACCTGAAGTTTCTGACCGTGTTAACATAGCGTTTTTCATACAAGGATGGCGTCGTCCACAGACGTACTGCGTCCCTTATTATTCGTGTAGTGAATAAACACCAAATAACAAGTGCGGCACAGAAAGTGATCAGTGCAGTGTAGATTGTTAGGCAAAGTCAGATTACATTATTATAGCCTCATGATACGTAAAACTGCCTCTTTCTTTATGTAGGAAGTAACGTGTGCTTCATTGAACATGGGAAATTAGGAAACAATGCAACGGTGTAGTTCGGTACACAAATTACTGCTTGCATCCATATTGTGTATTATTCTTTTGTTATGGCTTTGTTAAAAATATGCTTCCCAAGAAATAAAGTTTGCACTTCTCGTCAGAATAAGAATCACCAGCATTCGAGTCATTTTAGCACCGCTCAATGAACTTGAATGTCATACGTGCTCCCGCCTTTCGAGTGTGTCCGTCACATAAATGCTACGAAACATTCACTGCCTTCCATAATATTATGTATTTCGTTAAAAAACGACAATTAAAATCCACCATATCTGTACTCTATCCGCTATTGCGTCCTCAAATATAATCAGTGACTCCAGCTTGTTGAACAGGAGCTGTTGCTGATGCGAGTGACATACGCTGTTCAACAATTGCTCGCTAACTTAGCACCCCATCTTCACCTACATGTGTGCTTGTTGGGACACATACATGCTCTCACCATTTAGAACTTCGATAACATCCTTTTTAAGACCTTCAGTGCATATTTTTAAACAAGCCTATACAAATGCGCGACTAAAAGTACCTCTGTAATGTAATTGCATACACTAGTGGGAACAGGCGCGGCCCGTGTCACGCCAAAACAAGATCATCTGGACCCGAAACTACAGGGTTGCACGACCACTTTGCATGCCTTCAATCGAAGGTCAAGAATGCAGGCGCCATCACGTCATCAAACATAGCCGTGCACTTACCCCTCTGCTCAAAGTCGTTTATGTGACAGTGGGAAGATGCGTGGAATATGTCACACCCCAATTGTTCACTTCAACTACGCTTCATAAACACGGAGAGTACAAACGGGATATTTTGTAGGAATTTTTATATTTCACAGGGCTAATCTCATATTTAAAGTCATTTTGCTTTTTGTGCCCGTGCGTTGTAAGAACAACGGACCAAGCGTGGAATTATCACTGTGAGAGCTTATGTATGTGCCCAAGTAAAACAAATTAGGTGTTACTTCTAATCTTGATTTCATGCACAGTAATTACTACCTCAAAGCGAAAAATATTTATAGTGGCCAAAATGCACCTCTTCGCCGGTGAGGCCCTAACTCACAAACAGCGCATTCGGCGTTCATTGCTTTACGACTAAGCAACGGATGGTGGTCGTTTCTCCGAACATTCCTTGGTTATTTCCATGTCTCATACCCCGGGACCGTTAGTCAGCTCCACTAGGCTTCAAGGAAGCCAATCTGGTGTGCAATTTTAGCAATTGAGGCTATACATCACCCGAAGTTTTACGTCCTAACCATTGGTCAGTAAACGCTTGCAGGGTAAAGAAAGACAGTGCATAGCTGGGCTGTGACATCTGTGAAATGGACCAAAGAAAGGGATTAGAAGAACAGGCTGCTTTGTCTTTCTTTGATACAGCCTTATGAAGTTAGCAGATAATGAATCCATAGACGGCATATAAAACTTTAATTGTGCATTTAAATTGACGCGCATTTATTTGTAGGGTGAAATGAAATGATAGTGGTAATTTGAAACAGCTATTGCGAAGTCAGTGGTCTCTTTAACACTTGAGGCGAGTTGTCCTGTCATCCACTTTAATTCATTCTCTGCTGCTCTCGCACTTCGTAGGACGCTATCGAATAATGAAAATGAACAGAAGTCGCCTCAGCGCAGAAATGACATTACGGGTATTCTCACGTACGTGTTCGAAAGTGTTCTGTCCCCTGAATTTCCCGCAGACGAACTTGTAGAAATCATTGCAAGGGTCAACGTCGAAGTCGAGTTTGGACCGCAGCCCATTGGCCACAAAACGACAAATAAGCCCCGTGCATTCATCTCCGTCTATGTGATAGTACGGAAGAACATATCTCGGTGCAGGCGGTGTAGTCACCGACATATTCCCAGCCGACGATGGAGGATCGTCGTGTGGCCGTGTCACCCTGGGCGCTGCAGTTTCCGGAACATGTAGGGTAGCTAATGTGTCCACCTAGTGATATAGACAGAAAACAAAGTGGTTGTTATAGAAACCATCGCAGTTCTAAGCTTCAGAATACCGTGCGCACTGAGTACAGATGCTCTAGAGTAAACGCCGCTGCCCTCCCATCACCTCCGAGGAAATCTAATATCTCACTTTCAGGTAGATGTAGTATATGGAATCGAGGCGGCATGGTGTTTTCAGTTATCAGTGCTAGTAATTTAGAAGTGTTTCTCAATATATTCGCAAGACTATCTCTTTACTTCTTGATGTGCTATTTGATTGCAATACATTTTATCTTGTTACGTAACTTCACTTTCAATCGGCTCATTGTCATGCCCTTCCGGGCGGAGTTCGGTCAGTGGAATTTTTTTTTTCATAGCCCTACCAAGAATGTTATATTCCCGTGGATCCTCAACATTAAGCGTTTTAGGGATACTCAGGAAGGGACGATACAGTCGCCTGAACATCAACTCCGAATGCTCAGTGGATATGAACGGACTTTAACACAGAGAGAGTTCAGTCTGTCCGCTGTCCAACCTGGCACTTCAATAGAGTTTTGAAGTTGTGCAGTTGAAATATTCAGGAACAAACCGCGATTATATTTACGGGAAAGTAAAATGGGAATTAAAGGGTCCCTGAAACGGTATTGGTGTTTTTGTACGGACGCATTCAGACGGTAAAAGCGAATTTAAGGATAATTTTAAGATCGATTTAGACTCTCCAGGTCAAGTCTGTAAATTATAACAAGAGTTTAAACATGCGAGTCACTGCCGTTCACAGCGGCGCAGCCGAGAGAATTTTCGACTACCGCTTCGCTTCTACCTAGCGCCAGCAATCGATTTGATTATATATGTTCAGTCCACATCCCAGAACCTGCAGTGCAGAGCGAGCGTCGTCAGCGTGTTGACCTGAGCTGCGTAACGGCGTTTATTGCGAGGTTTCTCTCCTTGGACTCTATGAATGTCCCCAGCTGAGTTGTGCGCCTCAAATATAACGATTGCTAATTTGTAAAGCTGCGACATTGAGTTAGGTTAGGTGTGCAATACAACTGCCGAGTGGAGTCGTTTCATCTCGTCGGTTGCTTTGAGCGTTGGGCTCTTGCTATGCGATCGACGCCAAGACACACTTCGGCTGCAACTTCACCCTTGGATATACAGATTGTGCAAGTGTGCGCTTATCGGTAATTCGAATACTCCTTGACGTTTGCAGCTTATCAGTGAACAGGAAAATAAATTTAGAACGGCTGAACGACTGGTGCTGTGGCCCCTATCGGAGAATATCTCAGTCCACACCGCGATGCGCTTCGTCTGCACTACCCGACGACGCGCCGCCAAAGTTGATTGCGGGGAATCCACGAAGAGGGTAGCACACCTCAAGCCATCGAGTGCACTACCGTCGCCAGCGGTGGCTGCGCGCTGGACAAGTCAAGAAGGAAAGACATTGCTCAGGAGGAGAGGAACATAGCTCGGAGCTGCATGGATACAAGGTGCTCCGTTTATTTCATGGTGCAAATTATTCGACGGTAGCCTAACCTAACGCTCACGAAATGACCTAAAAGCCTTTAATAAAAGTATCATTGTAGCACCCGTAAATATCCGACATAGTGGCAAATTAAAAAATAAAATGGTGTTGTGGTCGCGCGACACGCGGTCTCGCACGCTAAATGCAAATGTGTTGGTATTTTCATCGCCATAAACATTATCACAATTATTTTCTTTTTCGCTTACAGGCCCCTCTCTTTGGATATTACATGATGGGGCAGATGGAATTTATTCAGGACATAATAAAATTGGTGACCATCTGTGGGAAAAAGGGGTGAGGAATCATTCAATGAAAAAAAGAGTTGCAAAGTCACCGAATACCTATAATTAGACAGATATCACATATACGCAATTTGTATATTTTAAGTACATTGTAGAGAACACACATGGTGGTGAAAAAGGTTAATTGAGAACACTGCATGCAAAGAACAAAAGTTTAAAAATTGTTGGCCATTCTACTTTGTCAAGATTAATGACCAGGGAAGCTGTGCCGCGCACTACACAGTGCAGGCGTAGACGTTTAACGCGGCAGCGTTACAGAGGTCGTTTCAGATAAATTCCGGTTTCGTTGTAAATGTTAGTGTTGTTGGTTGTGAGCGAAGACTCATCTTGTCCGCGACCGTAAAATCAAGAATGATAAATATTCGGTTGGAGTGAGAATCGAACCCAGGCTGATAGCGTGGTGAGCAGGTGTTCTAACTGAGAGCTGTGCAATTGCTCGAAACTACTTCGAAAAAAAAAAACACTATATGAATGTCTTAGTAGAAGGAGTCTCCTTAACGCATGTAATATTGCGCGGCAGAAGCGTAGAATTGCGCTAGCCGTCAAAACGTGTGAATTGCGTAACGAGTGGGTGTTTGAAAGGCCCACGCATTACAAAACAATGAGAGGTTCGCGTGTTGTGTTGCGGACGCGTAGTGGGCCCTTCGCAGATTCGCAAAACCAAGAATTACGGCGTAGGAGGCACTTAACTGTACTTGCAGTAGCCATTTTAGGATATCTTGAAACGGTCAATGTTACCCGCACAGTCGCTCGTTTCCTTACAGCACGCTTGAGGCATGCGCCAAGAATTGAAACGAGGCTAGCAGTTGAGAAAGCAGTGCACACGGCGCCCGATTACGCTATCTTGCTGTGCTCGTGCAGGCGAAGCTCAAGTGTCCTTCAAGTTGTTTTAACAAACTAACCAACTCACTTTTTTGTTTTATCAGTAGTCATCATGCCTAATAGTACGCACAGAATTATAGCCTTCATCAGCGGCCGTTATTTCTCTTCAGTTGTGGATCATTTGCCCTGGTAGTAGAGTGATGGTGTCGATGGCCTTATGGCTGCTATCGTAAACACTGACCGGACTCATCAGTGCCTGGACGTTCCTGTGCATGTTCTTAGTGAGTGTACAACAAATACCAGTATGGCGGGGAGCAGTGGGCTTTGCCAAATTTGTGTGTCACATACTGTTTGGTGGATGCATGGCAAAAAAAAAATGAAAGACGACGAGGAGAACGAATCGGTGGGACAAAAAACCTCCCATATAATTGGGAAAATGTATATTTAATCCTATGAGATTAATAGAGCTGGGCGACGTAACGTCACTGTGGTAATGAAGAGAAACTAAGAAATCTCATTTTACTGCTGTGGGGATCGTGATCATAATTATAAGATATTATTCACACTGCATAGTTTCGCAATGATTTAGTAGTGTTAGGTAAATTTTCGTGGTGGTCCCACATAAACAAAGAATACTAAAGCGCTCGCGCTTTGCTTGCGTAGCGTCGTTGTGCCCAGCGTGTCCAATAGGAAGCGTTGGTCCAATCATGCAAGAAGGGAGACGTGCGCATCGCATTCCATTCTGACCAACCCCGTCTCAATGGGCACAGGCGTTCGCCGGAACACCCTTTGGAATTTACGAAGTGTCCTTCAATCGTTTTTATTATCTTTTTCGGGGTGGTCGTTACATGAACGAAGATAATAATCAAAATTGTTTGGGTTTAACGTCGCAAAACCACGACATGATTATGAGGGACGTCGTAGAGGAGGGCTCCCGAAATTTTGACCACCTGGGGTTTTTTAACGTGCCATTCAAATATAAGTAACGGGCCTGAGGCATTCTCGCCACCATCGAAAATGCAGCTGCCGTAGAGGGTCGATCTTCACGTTAGC
This sequence comes from Rhipicephalus appendiculatus, assembly GCA_030522465.1. Lineage (NCBI taxonomy): Eukaryota > Metazoa > Arthropoda > Arachnida > Ixodida > Ixodidae > Rhipicephalus > Rhipicephalus appendiculatus. Next base: position 103,843 of record JALIZH010014839.1, on the reverse strand, counting down.
AGTCGAGCACTATTAGTACTAGACCACCATGGAGGGTACATGAACAAGGAGGATCAGTCAGTGTCCACACTCTGTTCACAGCCGCTTCATTTGCTGACATCCACGTCGCTTTTCATACACTGACCGTATATTCATACAGAACCAATAGATAAAATAATTTCAAGTATTTTATCCCACATTCTTCAAATTTTGGAGGTTGTCTGCGGAGAAGTAGTAACTAAATCACATGCACTAATGGTTACTTTATATTACGTATTCACGTCTTCTTGGAATACTCGCCACAGTCTAATTCTGGTTATGTTTTTGCTTTCTCCGCGTCATTAAGAATTTAGCAACGTTGTCCGGTTAACTCTTCCAAATGCTCAACATATATATAATTTTAATAGGGATATGCTCAAGCCCAATCCACTCGCCTCGTGTTAGCGCCGAAATGGCAGTTTCATCGCCACGGTATCCTGTCGCTGCTACGTATAGGACTGGGCGGCTTGAATTTCCGGCCCTGAGAGCCGCGGCTTAAAGACTGCCATATGCAAACCGCCGATGTGCATATATCAACGTTTTCGGAAGATACTACTGCTCAGAAACTTAACTCCCGCTGCGTTGTTGGCACTGATAGAAAACTCGCAGATTTGGCAAGTGAAAACACCTGCCGGAATATTATCAAGTTCACAGGTTTTATTCAACCGCCAGATCGGAATCCTCGATTTCGGCTTAGTGAAACCACATGCGCCTTTGTAATACGCGAGTTACGTTCTATGGAAATTATGGTCTTTATTTTACATAATAAGAATGACACAGACTGCACACGCAACTTTCCCCTTTGCCATCACAATAATAAAGGCTACAGAGTGCTATCCAATTACTTTCGCGCAGCGTCGGCAAAGGTAATGCGGGGAAGGGGGAGGTGGTGATTGTGGTGTGAGCTTCAGGAAAGTAAGGGGCCAATGAACGCGCATCTAGGCCATCAAACTGTGGCGGTTGTATTGGCTATGCGCCCCATTAGCGCATAGGTGAACTTCGTGCAGCCGCTACAAAGCAATGATTGCGACCGTTGGGATGCTAGCTGCAAACCGTCTGCTGGAGACTTATGCTTGTACTTAAGGATCTATATTAAGTTAGCCGCATACAATCGGTGATTTTTTAAATGCGAAGCATTTCTTAGCGAACCTCGGCGATTTTGAGCGTATCTATCTATTTCGGCCGGCCACCACTTTGTGCTCTCCTGGCCGTATCGTTAATGGGATTTATACCAAAATTGGTATGCCATAACATGATTGTATGACGAACACGAATGACTGGTCATGTCATGAAAATCATGAATAACTTCTCATGAAAAGTATGATTTACGCGCCATGGCCATAGTACTCCTGAGGCCGTTTTTTTAACTTGATATATCCAAAAATTGGCACGACGAGACATTTCTGCCTGACCAACATAAATGACAAGTGGTAATATAAAAATCATGACATGCATGTCATGTACAACATGATTTACATGCCAACGCTCATGGCGCGCGGACGGCCGTTTCGCTAGCTTGATATACACCAAATTTGGTATTGCGTGACGTGACTGTATGACGAACATAAATGCCAAGTGGTTATAAGGAAATCATGACATGTCATGTGCAACATGACTTGCAGGCCACGCTCATGGCACGCTCGCGGGCGTTTCGCTAGCTTGATATACACCAAATTTGGTATTGAGTGACTTGACTGCCTGGCCGGCATAAACGACAAGTGGTAATATGGAAATCATGACATGTCATGTGCAACATGACTTGAGTGCCACGCTCATTGCACTCTCATGGTCGTTTCGCTAGCTTGATATACACCAAATTTGGTATTGAGCGACGTGATTGTATGACGAGCATAAATGACAAGTGGTAATACGGAAATCATGATATGTCACGTGTAACATGACTTGCATGCCACGCTCATGGCGCGCTCATGGCCGTTTCGCTAGCTTTGATATACACCGAAATCGGTACTGCGGGACGTGACTGTATAGCGAACATTAGTGGCAGGTGGTAACATGAAAATCTAGGCATGCATGTCATCTACAATGCCATTTACATGACACGCTCATGGTGCGCTTGCGTCCAGTTCGCTAGCTTGATATACACCAAAATTGGTATTGCGCGATGTGACTATATGACCAACATGAATGACGGGTCCTAGCATGTAAATCATGACATGCATATTATGTACGGGATGATTTGCTCCTTACTGGCTGCTTCGCATTACATCGATTCCCACTGTGCGTGGGATCTCCCGTTTTTTTTATCTCTGGATCGAATGTGCTGGCTGCCGGACTTGTCTTCTTCGTGGTAATTGTCCGCTTCTCGAAACATTGGCTTCGACAAACCCCTCTTTCGTAGTTCTCTAAAAATTTCGCTCCATTATGCACACCACATACATGTCACCGTGTACCAGCTTGAGGTTTTACGCTGCACACTAAAGAAAAAAAAACAATATGCCCACAATATGATGGCCTCTGGCTTCTCACCGTGGCATCTTCTTTGTCTGGCAAATGGTCGGTGATGAGGTCTGAGAGCACAAGTATGCAGCCCAGCACTCCTAGCGACACAACGACCAGGCTGATAAGCAAATGGCTTATCAAACGGTGCTTGTCCTCCACATTGTCAACCTGCAGACGTGGGCGATGGCTGAGGAGACGTCCCTTTTACCGGCGGGTATATTTATTTATATATTTATTTATTTACACCTCACCTAAATTGACTTCAGACATTTCTTAGGAGGAGGTGAACATGGATCAACAACATAGCCCAATTAGCAACCAGATGCAAGAATACACAATATTCTTCATATAATAACGTCCACATTATATACAATTGCGCAAAATATCAACAGACAACATTGCAGTCATACATTTCAAACGTTCCGAACGCTTGACAAAAACCATTCTTATTGACAATAATATGGCCATTTTCACAGGGAGAAAAAAAAATATTTCACTATCAGTTTCATTGACGTCAGCGCACATCTCCGAAACAGTAGTTTACAGAGTTCTGAATAGTATTTCTGTGGCACTGAGACTTTAAGGTCATCACTGAATTTAAAAAAAACTTAGATTGACGAGAAACTGATCAACTTAATGAGGTTAGTTTATGTAGAAGCAACTGTGCCCTCTCATTAGCCGCTAGCTCACTTAAGGTGTAGGGTTAGTGAATTCCATTGAAATAACTAAACAAACCATTCCCCAAATGTTAACCCTCTATTGCATGGCGTCCCATATTTGGCACATACCGATTAAGATTTTTTATACCGGGCGCAAGAGGACCCGTGGAGAATGTGACGCAGTTAGGGTAACCCTTATAGTTACGTGCACTAAATATAAAAAAAGCGCTGCCATCCCTCGAGCAGTATGAAATCTAGACATGAAATAGATTTCACGGTGCACGTGCAAGCTCGGATCATGAACAACAGTGACTTCTATATTTTTCTTGCAACGATTTTCTCGTTGCAGAAGCAAGAAAAAATTATTTTGGCATATCTCGTGGCTTTGAAAATTCATGCTCATTAAGGCTCTTCTCACTTCCGTTTTCCACTATGGTATATAGTCGGAAATCGGTATGTGCCATATTTGGCACAGTATGCATGTGAGTGATGAAATGTGCAATATGATGCCATCTATGTTTTGTTGCACAGTGCAAGTACAAACAAAAAGAAATCCTCTGAGATCATGCAGCACAGCTTGTTTTTGCCAGATTTCAGTTGTGGTGGTAGGTTTTGCGATACTTCACGAAAATATCGAGTGTCAGCAGCAGTACCTGGCAATTTTTTGTTACATGATTGGTGTGGGTGCACGAAAAAGTTATGTGAAGTCTAACCAGTGCACGGCGATATTTAGTTTTTACAATTTGTCGGCAACTGACGCTCACAACCACAAGTCAGCGGTTGGAAATTCGGGCAGGAAAGTACAGCAAGGCGGCACCATGCGAAGAGCCAAACGTGTAAGCGGCCATCTTGCACGTAGATGTCGCTAGTCAGATGCACTAACCAAAATGTTCAATTATGCCTGAATACAGGAAGCAATTGCTTTGCTTTATTCCACTAATCAAGCTAAAAAGACCGCAATCAGTGAGATTTTGTTTTTCAGCCATGGCAGCAAGTTTGCTCACCCACTTGCATAGTGTGCCATATTTGGCACAAACCTCTATTTTCATTAATACAGTCACAATAAATCTGAAAATTTTTGTACATGTTATTCTTCATGTAGTTAATGATAAAAAATGATCAAATAATTTTTCAATTGATTTTCTCATAATTCATGCAATAGAGGGTTAAAGCACGTGATGCCGTTACTGTGAGCATGCTCGCATTTGAGCACTTCTAACAAAGCCGGAAGCATTGACATGCGAAACCGGAGAACGAGTTTGACTGAAGGGGCCTCAGCACAAGCTCTCGTGAAATAGACTATCTATCTATCTATCTATCTATCTATCTATCTATCTATCTATCTATCTATCTATCTATCTATCTATCTATCTATCTATCTATCTATCTATCTATCTATCTATCTATCTATCTATCTATCTATCTATCTATCTATCTGTCTATCTATCCATCTATTTATCTATCTATCTATCTATCTATCTGTCTGTCTGTCTGTCTGTCTATCTATCTATCCGCAATACTTGTTCGAAATGGCGCAATAAATAGATGAGGATAAGATGTGCAGGAACTGTTATTTAATCTAACTCCATGGCGGAAGCATTATGTGCGATTCCCCGTAGGGCAAATAAAGTCTCCGCCGCTAAATAAAACTTTACGAAAAGCTTTGCACGACAAAGTGGTCTATATGACACGGTGACGCACGTACACACACACACACACACACATATATATATATATATATACATATATATATATATATATATATATATATATATATAGTGGCAGTCACGCCCATCGCGCGGCTGCTTCCAGTGGAACACGTGCTGCGCATCAGCGATGCGGCCGGCGCTCCAGCCGGACAGTTGGTGACGGGCAAGTGTGCGTGCCTGCGGTGTGCGCCCAGCCAGGGCGTAGGTTAGTGGGCAATGTCGTGGCCCGTGCGTTTCATGTAATTCCAGGGCGTTCTTTTAATCTTCATCCACTAATAAATCTCGGAGGCTTTCCTGCGCTGTTTCCTTTCATCGGGGCAGACGACCGGAACCCTTAAATATATATATATATATATATATATATATATATATATATATATATACATATATATATATATATATATATATGTGTGTGTGTGTGTGTGTGTGTGTGTGTGTATGCAATGTTCGAAATGAATACTTGGAGCATTTAAACCATCGAGAGAAAATAGCTATGAGTGGACAGATACTAATGACCGGCACCAAGATTCTTAAGACTGCTCCACTTTTGTCCGTAACTAATGAAATTCCCCACGAGACCTGTCAAGGCTGGATATTAACAAAGTTGGACAATTTTGTGGTAAAGAGCTATCTGTGGCTATCGTGGCAAGCGGAATTTGACCTCTCTTGTCCATAAAGAATTACTATTGCTGTTCCAGGAATTGCAGTTACGAAAACAAAATTACAAGAATATGATGATAACCTTGACGCCTTCTATTGTAACATCATTCGTAGCGACTGTCGTCCGTAGACGTTAGGCTAAGCGAGTAAGACAGAAAACCAGTCACGTTACCATGTTTCAGCAAAGCGAGCGTATACCATGCAGAAACGAAGCCGGTGATCTTGTACGCTGACAAGCGCGTAGCTTTCGGAGTCTGCAAAGAAGAAGGGTTTCCAGCTACGGAGGTTCGAACGACAGCAAAGCGCCTCGAGCAGTTTCTTCTTCTTCGCAATGGTGCCTCATACCCCGTACATAGAGAATTGACGTTCATAGGACAAGGCGTAGGTGGATTACCGGCTCTGCGGGCAGGAACGAGGGTCACCACCTGGCTTCCCAGGAACAGATTGCCAAGTCGCATGCAAAAGACGCCAATCACGCTGCCGCTGGCAGCGTCAAAGTGATCCGACTTCATGCGATGGAGATGCCAGCCTAAAGCTGGCAAACCAGCCACAGCAACCACTGACCCAAGTGGTCAAACAATTGAAACAATCGTAGAACATCAGCATGACGTTCCTTCCGGGGCAACAGCAGAAATACTGACCATAACGCTGGTCATCACGCAGCATTTGCACGCCTCTCAAGAAATCAAAATGCAGGACACACTCAGAATAAGTCCTACGGACCTTCTTGCACCACCTAATTCCTCTAAACTTATACTGGCTGAGCTCGCATTTTATGGACATCATAATCCCGCTATATTAGTCCATCTGAGCTGGACGCCCGTCGCTCTTCTTTGGGCAACTCCCGGACCATCCTGGGCGCTCCATGGCCAAGTGTTCGAGTAACTCCCGGGGTTGGCCTGATGTCTCTCTGCCGATAGTGGATCGAACAGACCGCCATCACGAACGAAGTTCCCACCTGAAATTCCTCCGAATCGCCCGAGGAAAGCTTTGTAGACCGTCCGATGCTTTTTCGGGAAAAGAAAAAAACTCGATCTTGAGGCTAGCACAAACGCACTCTCTGCTGAAAAACTGGCTAGAACTACACACTACACAAAATAAAACAAGCCTCAAATACACCTCATAGCCAAGTGTGCGGTGCTATACCGACTCTATCCCAAACATACAGGTACTGCCTCAGAGTGAATACACCTCAAGGCCATTCACTTTGATCTAACATAGTTCCATGGGATGAGGGGGTTGCGAACCTAAGCAAAACAACCTTCTCCTGGACAACTCTGATAACCATATATTGACCACCTTGCTGAAGGTCAGTGAAACCTCACCCCATAGTGCGGAACTTGGGTATCTGAAAAAAAAGTTTTTTTTTCCTCTCCGACGACCACGCTCATGCTTCTGCATTCTTAGAGTCAACCGAGATTGGTCTCTCCGGGAAGAGGTGTTAGGGGCAAAATACCTTAAGGTCTTGGCTTGTATTGTTATGTGTTCGTAACGGTCCATCATAAACGGCTACGCACCGCCAAAAATGGGTATATCGCAGTACTCTCCAACGGTCCATACTCTGCCTATTATGAGTCAAAAGGTTGGTCGTTACTGCCTTGTTACGCTTAGCAGTGGTGTCAGAATCCCCAACAATATTCACCAAGGCACTCAAGTTTCTTATCTAAAAGCACAGACACGAAGCTGGATCTCTACAGTAAGGTCATATATTTGAAACACCACCTCTTGATACATATCAGCAAAGTGATTGTGCTTTACTCGCCACCGGTACACTAAAAAGAACGAAGGCAGAAGTTAGCCCAACAAATAGCCGAAGACGTTACTGGAGCTGAAACACCCGACCCTACTTGCCGAAAGGAATTGAAACCGGGCATGTAGGGAAGAAGAAGAAGAAACACTTTAGGGTTGACTGCATGTTCTTTTGTTTAATTCTTTCTTTTCCCTTTCATTTCACAAATTCTACCGCCGCACGCTTCGTGGTGATCCCCTTTAGTTGGTTGAGTCAATCTTGTAGGATCCAACTAACCAAGAAATTCCGACACAATTCCAAAACAGTTCTTGGTCTTGTTCCCCTATTGATTGTGGCGCACACCCACTGTGGGGAATTGGCCAAGAATTGAGTGGTTTTCTAAAATATTATTAAGTTTTAGAATAAGGGAGAAAATAGAATAGAAACATGACCGATTACATAGGAAATTATGGTGCTCATAAAAGACAACAACAAAACAAAAGTATCCGTCTATTTCTTTTCTTAAGTAAAAGGTAATAAAAAAATTGGAGGACCCTTAAGCTTCGCCTTTAAGAGTTGAACGCGATAGCGATATCTCGTCCCTACTGCGTACTTCAATCACTTAGTGCATACTATGTAATGGGTAGTATGGTTTAAACCAGGAGAAATTATGCGCGGCAAATGTGGGAAATGTTCTTGAACTTGCTATGCACCCACTACGTGGTGTTAAGGGAATACGCGCAGTAAGGTGTGTGCCGTTTGTAATGGGTGGCTGGCTTTAAACTATGGAATCGTTATGACAGTCACATATTCGGACGCCCGATGGCAATTTACGCTTGTACCACGCAATATTCCTGGGATATTATATGTTATATTGCGACGCCTATATAAAGGACGCTTGCGTTTGCGAAGCATGGAAGTTATTTTCCCTGCATTTCCAAGCAGAGGAAGTTATTTTCGCAGTATATCTAAGCAGAGGCATGGCTGTGTGGTAGAACACCTGCTTGCCACGCAGACGACCCGGGTTCGATCCTCACTGGGACCCGAAAATTTTTATTATTTATTTTATTTGCATCTTTCTCGATTTTTCGGTCACGGACAAGATGATGATTTTTCGGTCACGGACAAGATGATAATTTTTCGCTCACAACCAACGACGCCGACGCCGACACCGACGCCGACGCCGGAATTTCTGCGAAACGAGCTCTTTAGCGCTATCGCGTTAACAAAGCAATATCCTCATTTTAATACGTATGTAATGGTGTAGGCACATTAGGATAATACTGATTAGTTAGTAAATCGATTGGTTTCATAATGTAGTCCCTGACAGCCACAGATACCTTCGCATCAGAGAACCCAGAAATAGAGGCTCCAAAAGACAAAATGACAGGCACAGCTAAGCCCATTCCAGTACGACATAAAGGCGTTTCTAAAAGGGTTTTTCGTGCTGTAGTAAACCGCGTGCAGGTCAGTAGGAAATTATCTATTATTTGCAGTTCATCACAGAGTGCGCACAGTGGCGAAGGTTCCTGAGCAGACCTGTGTTTGTAGAAATTGAGATTCGACACCCCTCAGCGCAGGCTCGTGGTGGATACTTCCAGTTTACGGGTTTGACAAAAGACTCTCCGCCAGGGATATAATAAGTGCCCATATTCACTGGAGTTTGTCAGTGCTGTGTCTAAAAGACTTTCATAATGGCACACCTCCAAAATCGAGCCGCCGTCACGCATCTCCCCGTAAGGCAACTCTGAGTAAAATGCGAAGCAGCCATGGGAGTTCTGTAAAGTTGTCCTTAATTCAGCATCGTAGATGACTTTAAGGTCGTTCATAAGATGAAAAGAGAGAGTGACCTTATTTTTAGGTCTGGCGGTCCCACTCCGCCAATTTCAAACAGGGTGGGTGCCTTCCCAAGCGACCATGTGCTTTGTTCTGCCAAGAGCCAGGCCGGAAGTGCGCTTGTACCTATTTCACCGGTAGGTAACAGGGGTAAGCAATTCTCCACATACCACAGGCGTGGCGGATGCTCAACTATTTCTGGAAGACTATGGTAGGCTAAGGTGCTCCCACGTGCATTTATACAACGTTCTTGCGTCACCTTTTGATATGAGTACCCGTAAACAACCTAACACAAGGTCGGTGTACTCCTCTACTCATTAGGAAAAACCGGTTGGTTTCCGGTCGGCACTAGAAATCGAACCGAGTACCTGCCGCGTTAAAAGCGGACGCTTCTAATTTAGATGCTCCTTGTATAAGTTGAGATCGAGGCTTACAGTAAAAAGTCTTGATCTAGGGAGCACCACATGGGGCCGCTCTGTCGTCGTCTCACATGCCGCGTTGGCGTCGCGCAATCTCATAGCTCGCTTTGGGGTCACGCAGGTACCACGTGGAATACACATAAGCCAAGCAGGCTGCACGTTTTCAGCCCCAGTGCGCTTTCCGTGAACGCCATCGTCACAGCAGGTCTAATTCGACTACGCGAGCCAGCGAAGCGCGAATGGCTTGAGCTAGATTCAACACTGGGAGCAGCAAACAGTAAAAAATCACGCCATATATGCACGAAGTGAATGATGGTGAGTAGGCGAAGCTCGATCGTCTTTATCCATGGCAGAAAGAGAATGTGTGGTCTGGAACGCGCTTATACGTCATGGTCATCAGCGTCATCGTTATCAAGTGTAGTGGGTACATTCCTTTATACTGGAACGCGCTTATACTTCATCGTTATCACGTGTAGTGGGTACATTCCACTATACTGCGTCATCGTCATCTTTATCACGTGGAGTGGGTACATTCCACTATGCGTCGGCTATCTACCTACAACTATTACTACTACAGAGGAGGGACAGACTCACACCTTAAGGAGATTCGCCCCTAAAACATGGTTGATCCATCCGTCATAGGAATCGGAATAACACGAAAGTGAAACGTGTCCTTACACAAATAGTTGAATGTTTACTGCACATTGAAATAAGAGAGCTTGCACAACGTCTATTGGTGTTTGACAGTTATAGCACCGTTTAATGTGGAATGAATCCACGTTGACGTTTGCTGGCCCATCTATATCGCTACGACTAACGTTCATGATCAATGATTAAACAAACCCTTGCGATCATAGATGCTTGAGGTAGTTGTACGAGAGAGCGGAATCAGAGAAAGTGGTGTGACACTAGAAGAGCGTCACTGATTGACGCCGATCTTGGGCCAAGGTCGTCTACTCGCGGCATGTTAGAGTTATTGAACACTACTGCCCGACCAGAGGGAAACGCAACGTGCGTGGCGTCTTCCCCTTTGGCCGGCTGCGATTTTTCGTGGGGCGAGCCTAACTTGAGAACGCCCATTTATGGCCACGCGAAGAACATGGCGAAGAACTCCCACGTCGGAGGACTATTTTTGGTATGGATGGATGCTATGAGCGAGGCCGACGCTAGCGGTAAGGTCGCCACCTGGCAGTGTGTTAATGCGTCGGCAAAACTGCACTTTTCTTATTCGAAACGCGCCGAATGGGATGGACGCGTAGAAATGACGCTTTGAAGAAACAAATCGTGGATTTAACAGTGTTAATGCTTTACTTCACTGCAGGGCAAAGGCCTCTCCATGATCCGACAATCAACCCTGTCCTGTGCTTTCTACTGCCATGTTACTTACCTACGGAGCAGAAACCTGGAGATTTAGAAAGACGGTTCAACTTAAATTGAGGTCGACGCAGAGAGCGATGGAAAGAAATATGATAGGTGTAACCTTAAGAGACAAGAAGAGAGCAGAAGTGGGTCAGGGAGCAAACGGGGGTTAAGGATATCACAGTTGAAATCAAGAAGAAGAAATGGACATGGGCCGGGCACGTAGCACGTCGGCAGGATAACCGCTGGTCACTAAGGGTAACTGACTGGATTCCAAGAGAAGGCAAACGCGTGAGCGGGAGACAGAAAATTAGGTGGGCGGATGAGATTAAGAAGTTTGCAGGTGAAACGTGGCAGCAGAAAGCACAGGACCGAGTTGATTGGCGGAACATGGGAGAGGACTTTGCCATGCAGGGGGGCGTAGTAAGGCTCATAATGATGATATGTCATCCCGACTACACCCACTGCAGGGAAAATGCCTCTCCATGATCTGACAATCAATCCCAGTCCTGTGCTTTCTAGTGCCATGTTACTTATCTACGGAGCAGAAACCTGGAGATTTAGAAAGAGGGTTCAACTTAAATTGAGGTCGACGCAGAGAGCGATGGAAAGAAATATGATAGGTGTAACCTTAAGAGACAAGAAGAGAGCAGAAGTGGGTCATGGAGCAAACGGGGGTTCAAGATATACATATATATATATATATATATATATATATATATATATATATATATATATATATATATATATATATATATATATATATATATATATATATATATATACAGTAAACCCTCGTTAACTCGAACTCGCTTATCTCGAAATCTCGGTTAAGTCGAAACTTTTTTTCGCCGTGCATTAACCTCCCATAGGTGCTATGTATTTGCCCCCCTCTTATCTCGAAACGTTTTCCGGAGGGAACAGCGGATATCTCGAAATCTTGACCGGGAGGGCAGAAGGCAAAGTCCACTCCCAACAGGAAACGAGGGCTCCGTGCGAACGCTTAGCTCTTACTATACGTGCCGAACGCGGGAGTGATCACATGTGCAACTGTGGGAGTGATCACATGTGCGCACCTGCGCGCGACTTATGCGCCGTGGGCGGCGTGTGCAGCGTGCGCCAGTCAGTACGCAACCTAACCCTTGGATGTGCGAGCTGGTATTCTTTGTTTTCCCCGCGATCTGCGCACGACGCATCTTGAGTTCAGTTTTGCCGAGTAGTGAGTGGTGTGTGCAACGGACGCTTCCGAATATCGACCACGATGGCCCGCCCAAAGCAGTGCAAATCTCTGACGTTGGAGAGAAAAGTCGAGCTAATCAAGGAAGTAGAAAAAGCAGGTCGAAGCAAGTCGTGCATCGCCAAGGAATTCGGCATCCCTTTGTCAACCCTCTCGACAGTGCTCAAGAACAAACAAAAGGTTTTGGAAGGCTTCGAGCAAAGCTTCTCAAGCAAACGGAAGCGCGTTCGAGCGTCCAAATTCCCGGACGTCGAATCAGCACTTCTGTTGTGGCTCCAAAACGCTCCGAATTCTTGTGCTTTACTACGGTTGCTGTCTCGTGCAGTGGAGCTTTTCCTGGCAGCACTGGCTTTTCTTTTACAGTGACCTGGGCAAACATTTTCGGCGTTTTGCTTAACTCGAAATACCGCTTATCTCGAAATTTTCCCTGGATTTTATGGCTTCGAGTTAACGAGGGATTACTGTATATATATATATATATATATATATATATATATATATATATATATATATATATATATATATATATATATATATATATATATATATATATATATATATATATATATTCCTGTTTCACACTCCTATCTTCTATTCTATGCTTTCCTGCTCCCCTGCCACTTTCCCCCCCTCTTTCCTCTCGCATCTGTCTTCATCATCGTCATTTGCCTTTGCCACCCACTTGGTATACTTAGTATACAAGGAAGGAAAGAAGTGTAAGTTTAAGGGCTCTTTCGTTTTGTTAACCACAATATTAATGAGAACTAACAGACGAAGACGCCAAGGAAAGTATAGGGGATGTTTATTAGAAGTAATTGTAACGTAAATGTGAAGAAAGAAAAGTGGCCGAAAAGATAACTTTCCACTGGCAGGGACTCAACTTGCAGCCTTCGAATAACTCGTCCGATGCTCTACCACTGAGCTACGGTGGTGGTCATCAATCCGTCCACTTTGTAGGGTATATATATGTGCATATATGTGGAACGCTCTTTTTGCCGGTTTGGCGTCACGTAGCACGTGGTCTTATTACTAGCTGGCAGCAGACTAATAATCTAAGTATACAAGACTAATAATAATAAGTATACAAGGCTGTGTTATGCTATGCTTGCGAGCCTGGATAGCCGAGTGGTTACAATGGTCGCCTTTGAATCGTGTGGGTACCAGCCATGGTGGTCTAGTGTTTATGGTGCTTGACTACTGACGCTATGCTCGCGGGATGCAATCCCGGCAGCACCGGACGCATTCTCGATGGCGGCAAAAATTCTTGAGGAACAACGCCGTCCCTAATAATCGCATAGGGGCTTCGGGAGGTTGAACCCCAATGATCATTACTATTACTCGAATCGTGCGACAAACGGAGGACTGATCGGTGCACCTGTTGTGGGAGCGAAACAGAAGATTATGAAGGGGAAGAATTGGTTGAAGAGAGCACGTGGCGGTTCAAGAGGATGATCCCTTCTATTCGCCCGTCCCGGACTAATGTTCGGCTTATAGCAGTAAAGAGACCACAGACGAGAAAATAGATAATGGCAAAACAAAGAATATAATACGACGTAAAGAACAGAAACGGATAGAAAATATCGTATATTCGCCACAATTGTAGAGAAAACAACATAAAAGAGCATAGAATGGAATCAAGATAATCGCAAGCGAAGCACGCGAGAATCAACCACCCGCACTTCGTATAGCTTTCACTTGTGCAGCAACTGGCACGGGGAGGAATTTTCACAAAGGTGGTAGTGACTGCGATGTTTTCATTTGCGTTCCAGTAACATATTTCCCTGCAGCCCGCTGTGTTTACTGGTAGACAAACTGTTTTTAGATATACATTGACATTCATTGACAATGATAAATTTTAAAAGGCGAACGCAGTTTTCATGTAATTTAGACAGGTGAACAGTAGCCCGGTGGCTTAAAACAGGTTGCTGCTGTGGTTATTACGTTAAAAGAAAGCCCCCCGCCTCCCTGCCCTTAGGTTCAAGGTCGCTGATGAGGCATTCATGCTAATTCAGCATTTCGCAAATTCAGCATCATAACATGTATATTTTTGTAATCACGCACATTTCCTGCCATTGTAATGATTTTAATACCCTATTTCGCATCATGGTATGGCGCTCTTTGGCAATCAATGGTCGTTGCACCACGAAGTACCGTACATTATCATCTGTGAGATGCCGCACATATATCCTGAAAAAATTACACCATCTCCCGCTAAAGGGAACCATGTCTAGATGTGAAGCAGCGGGCGCTAACGCTTACACTGGCGGCGATGTTGACGCTGGCGCTCATCGAAGCGTTGCGCAGGAGCGAAAACTGGGGAGGCGCAAAGCACGCAGTGATGGAACGGTGTTTCGTACTGTAACATGCCAATCACTGCTAATGGGCAATGAAAGACAGAAGACTCCGACTGGACACAGAGACCCGCAGTCCGCTTTTAGTTAACGCGCACGCTGCGAATTTTTATTGTTCAACAACGCACAGGAGAAATCTCTTACCGGCACCACCTTGCAGGTCAAGATCCACTGCCATATATACGGGGTGGCCAGTGAACGCTTCTGCAGCGCGAGCAGTCGGTTTTTTCAACCAAGAAACTCGCTAGCAGACGCTGCCTGCGTCGGCGTCGCGAGGCGAGAGAGGGGAGGGAGTGTAGGAGAGGAGAGTGAGGGGGGGACGCGCATGCGCAGTGGGAGTGTGGACGCCGCGGGGAGGGATGCCTAGAGGAGAGAGGGGGGAGCGTAGGAGAGGATAGAGAGGGGGGGACGCGCATGCGCAGTGGGAGTGTGGACGCCGCGGGCAGGGATGCCTAGAGGAGAGAGGGGGGAAGCGTAGGAGGGGAGAGAGGAGGGGAGGCGCATGCGCAGTGAGGGTGTGGTTGCCGCGGGAAGGGATGCCTAGAGGAGAGAGAGGGGGGAGAGGTGGTTTTTTATTATTTTTTTAAAGGGTTTGCGCATGCGCAGTAAGGGAGGCCACACCGCACACCACCACCACCGGATTAAGCGCTAAAATGCGGTGCCCAATAAACATTATAACTGACCCTCGGTTCAGTTGAGCTTTCATGGTAGAGCAGCGTTGGCACAGAAACCCTTCACCATTGGCGTTATGCTAGACGAGCTCCGCAGATATGGTAGACATGCCTTAAATCTTACAAACGCGGCAAGCAGACCTCCACTATTCGGTGGCGCAGAACCCTGAAAATGTGCACATTCGAATGTTTTTGTCCACTAGCGAGTTGATGGGTTTCGTTGATCAGTGCTCAGCTGATTAAAACCAAATGGTTTAGTGTATGTTCTCTATGGACCCCTAGAATGCCCCAAATGATAAAAATGATTATACAGTGGAGAAGGACAGCGTACAAGATATGCATGCACGACGATACTCTCTACAAACATATACTGATCGCGCGTTATATTACGCCATCTGCATTCGCTTGGCACGGGTGGCTGATTTTGTGCGCCCTGGGTGGTCTGGCGCTGTTCACATACCTACTATGAGTAGAGACAGTGAAATGGGTACTTTGAATAAGTATAAAGAAAAACACTTGCAAGAATGCGTAACTAAAAATAATCACATGAATCGAAATGAATAATTCCAAGATATTAGGCTCGAATACCGCCGACGGAAGGGCGTGTTCTCAAACACTTAATTCATTTTGGTTTACGTCAGAGTTACTGCGCTACAGTTAGAGACGACAATTAATGTCCACGAAGCTTTCCTTGACACAATTGTCTATTCGATTCATTTAGTTGTCTCTAACAGATAGACGAACCCCTTCCACAAAAGAGCCTTCGCTTTTTAAATGTAAATGAGCAACTAAGATAACGCTGACGAAGAGTTTTCCGGAGCATAGTTATCGCATTTGTTTATTCTGCCTGAATAAGTTCAACACACCAGCATGATTGACAGGTGGTTAACAGCGGAAAAGGAGGCAGACTACTTGTTACCAAAAGGTGCACTTTTTACGCGGATTCATGCGTGTTCCTTCCCCACAGCCGAATGCCCTCGAGAACTCGGGCATGTTCATCAGGGGAACTATGCAACGTGAGCGAAATGGCGCGTAGCGTCCGGTTGATTTGGTGAGGTGAGCGCACCACTTCGCACAGTGGTTGACGAAGAACAGTTGCTCCGAGGTCATGTTGAAATTAACCAACTTCACGCTCTTGTATTTTTCTGGCAATGAAGAGAAGGCTGCGTACGCAATCATCGTTCCCACGAGGTCAGCCAAATTCTCGGAGTCCACCGTGTCGTTCAAAGCCTGAAGGACACTTCTGGACAGCTGCAAATAACGGTTAGGCCAATTATTGTATGCGAGGTGTGATTGTACGATTTGAATAAAGCAAGTAGAAGAAAACCAGTTGAGCTCGCTTTGTGGGGCACCGATGCAGTTATTCGGGGTTCGATCTGTTACCTTGAAAACAGCCCGGGAGCACGAGGACGAAAACAGTCAACAAGCTCCGCATCGCGGACACCGACAAAACACGAAGCTGGTGGCTATGTTTTGCAAGTCTTTCAGATATCTTGTAGCTGTCCTCTTCATTAAAGACTCCTTGGTAAGCTCTGAGTTGGTAGTATATTTTCATTGCATCTTGACCATACCACTCTTATACACAGGGTTACAAAGATGCCTTCGCCTGAGACGCTCGGATACGTTATATCACTGCACTTTATTAAACACTCTTTGTTAAGCTTTGAGGTGGTAGCATGGCCACCCCCTTTGTAACCACCAAGTATCACGTGACAGTGGTCTGAATATGGTAACGCGCGCACCATTTGTTGGGCTAACTGTCGCCTTCTACCTTTAAGGGGAAGTTGTGTGTGTGGAATTATCCAATGGCTATGGAACATGCACCTTTAAAGCGATCATAGTTTTCTGATAGGCCATACAGATTTCTGGGGCCCATACCCGTTTGTTGGCTAACTGTTGCCTTCCTTTTTTAGTGAACCAGTAGCAAGCAGACCACGGATGCCGGACATGAAGTGCTCGACCAAGAACAGCTTCGCTCTTTAAAAAATCGCCAGGTTTGCGCGGAACGCCCAGAGCAGTCGCAGCGAAAGCCCGAAGAGTGTCATTTCTAAAGCCTTTTTTTTGAACGCTGCTGGCGTGATTACTACAGGTACATTTGTATGGCAACCACTGCATCATAAATCATCATAATTTTTAGGAATTAGGGTAGCACCCACTATGTCATTATTCGATCATCGCGGAAGCGTGGCACGCACAATACACCTCGAAAACATTATGTACGCTTTGATGATGCTGTGGCTGATGACGATAAAGAATTATGGCTGAGTCTTTTGCAATTGGTTGGAAGCACCTACTCTTTCCGCAGTTTGCATTGTGTGACGCCTGGTTTTTATTTTACTGTTCTAAAACATTCTATTACACATATTAACGTAATTGGTTTCCCGACATGATTCTGCATAGGGTATGTTTGCCAAGCGCTTCCGACTACCTGTGTTGCTCTGTGGTAGAATACTGGGCTGCCACGCAGGGAACGCGCCTTCTAATTCTATTCCCCCCTGGATATTTTATGTTATTTATTTTTATTTTCTTATTTCGCGTGATAGTGGTTACGAACGCGGCGGCGGCGGCGGTGGACAACTACGGCGCCAAAAACGGCCCTTGATGTGATGTCATAACAGCTTTCGCTGTAAAATAAACAACGTCCTGTTGTTTCTTTCTTCGCCCTCGTGTTGCTGCGTTGTTTTCAAGCTGAATCCCAACCAACGTGCCCAAATCTGTGATCTACTCAAGTTCCATCTGTTACTTTGTCATTGTGTTTTGTGCTTTGTCAGGGGAGCGTGAAAAGCATGCTTGGTGTACTTAACTAACCGTGGGTGCTATACAAAATGGCCCTAGCTATCACTACGGCGGTCATGACCTGAAGATAGTTCGGAGCGCGCGCCAGCAGCGTTGAGAACGGCTCCAAGAACGCACATGGCATCAGAAACGCATGTCTATATTTGAATGTAAACATTTCGACAGAAATCTGTCTGGCTGGGGGGGAATATTTAAGAGGTTGAAATGGCTCCAGCCAAGTTTATAGAGAGCCCGACGTTTCGGGACCGATTCGGTCCCTTGCTCAGGGGGTGACTAGGTTGGTCGTGGAAGTATCTCCTCGTCTTGTTTCACCACGGCTCCGGGTTTCCCTTTCCCGTGAGGGAAATGGAAACAGAAACAATGCCCTGAGTGTAAGTTCATGGCCTCCGAAACGTGAGGGGAAGGTAAACCTGGAACCGTGGTGAAACAAGACGAGGAGATACTTCCACGACCAACCAAGTCACCCCCTGAGGAAGGGACCGAATCGGTCCCGAAACGTCGGGCTCTCTGTAAACTTGGCTGGGGCCATTTCAACCTTTTAAATGTTTATATTTGAGCATGTCTGTATTGTCATACTGAAGCACGTCTAAATTTGAGAAAAGAATGTCGTGCAAGAGCTTTGCCTTGTAACACTCTCATGGCTGTAAGTTCTGCAATATTAATTATGTGCAAAACACGTTGAAAAATCCGCAGTTTCGATGAAATAGCAAAGCAACAGATGCGGCACGGGAGCTGCACATCAAATCTATCAAATGAAAGAACTTCGCGCCATCTCGCAGACAATGTGTAAACGATAATACGCGGTGCTGGCGCCGCTCAAAGACATTGTCATTACATGGGATGAGCTTGATCGTTCCATCTTCCACACATCAGCAGTGCATCAGTAAGCATGACGAAAGTACCGAAAGGTCGCCGTTCCTAACCTATATTCCCGATAAAAAAAGAAACGCAAATCTGCACCAATTGCGTTCCAATTAAGAAAAATGTTAAAGCGACCTTATCCAATGACTAAGGTGTATTGTAGCGGTACTCGCGCGTCGGCGTTGTGTGTCCTGTAGTATTCCTTGGTTAGACTGTGTTTTCCGCGATGCAAAAGCGGATCTCGCGCGTCAGCGCGAGATTCGTGCACAAAGGACAGCGTGCGTGAGACCCGCTCCTCCAGGCACAGTAAAGATTCCAATAGGCAGGTCACATAGAAAGTGTCTGCTCTTGGAATGAATTCAGTCAAATAATTTTCACCAGTTTTTCTCATAGTTCGCTGGCTCTTAAACCTTAAACGCTCGTAGGGAACATATTTCTCACCAAGTTTAAACGCTTCTATCCTCAACACACCCAGGTCATCCACCCTGAGATGTTTGCTACATCTGAAGTGATGTTTGAGAATCAACTGGACAAAATTTTAGCGAGTCCAACGCAAGTACATACGGTGTGCTCAGTTTGCGTTAAGGCCACCTACACTTCTCTCTTTGAGCGGGAGTTCGTCGCGCTGGTTTTCACTAGCTGCGGTAATTCGTGGATAAATGTATTTACCGCACTGAGAAAGGTTAGTAAATGCGTTTACTGAATGTTTCAAGTGTAGGGCTAACATTTGGTCCACTTTTAGATCGTAATTTAACGAGGAACTAAAGTTATTGACATTTAAATCGTAATTTTGCAGTGGGAATGTACTTCCCTACGGGCCTTTCCCAATGTCCATCCACAGGATGCGATTTTCTGTTTCCTAAAACAAAACGAGCTCAGCAGTTGAAGAAGCACCAGATTTGCACTTTTTTTTTACCTGATGATATAAACAACTTTTGTGACAGCGAGGAAGATGATGACGCGGACGAACCATTGTGCATGATTGCTGGCTCAAATGGTGATACAATACACATTGACCATACGACTGCAAATCAAGGCGTTGGCTCCAGGGACAACGTTTGAAGGGATACTGTTAATAATAAAAGGCCGCAGTGCACGCGCCCTGAATGTCTTCCAAGGTGACAAAAACAATGGGGAACCCTTAAGCTTCGCCTTTAAGAGTTGAACGCGATAGCGATCTCCTGTCCCTTGCGCGTACTTCAATCACTTAGTGCATATTATGTAATGTGTAGCATGCTTTAAAAACCACGAGCAATTATGCGCGGTAAAGGCAGGAAATGTTTTCGAACTTGCTATGCAGCCATTACGTGGTCTTAAGGGAATACGCGCAGTAACGTGTGTGCCTTTTGTAATGGGTGCATGGCTTTGAACCACAATGTCGTTGTAATATTCACATGTTCTGACGCCCGATGGCAACGTGCGCTTGTACCACGCAATATTCCTGCGATATTACATGTTGTATTGTGACGCCTGTATACAGGACGCGTGTGTTTGTAAAACATGAAAGTTATGTTCACTGCAATTCCAGCAGAGGAAGTTATTTTACGCGTAACCCCAAGCAGAAGCGTGGCTCTGTGGTAGAACACCTGCTTGTCACGCAGACGACTGGGGTTTGATCCTCATTTGGACCCGGAAATTTTTATTATTTATTTTATTTGCATCTTTCTCGATTTTTCGGTCACGGACAAGATGATGATTTTTCGCCCCCAACCAACGACGCCGACACCGATGCCGACACCGGAATTTCTGCGAAACGAGTACTTTAACACTCTCGCGTTAGTTAAAAACTTTTAGGTGTAACCAGACCTATTATTGCTGCCACCTGTATTACATTTTCCTATATTACCATGAACCTTCAAACGTTGCACGTGTCGTTTAAGTGAACAAAATGACAAGAGGTGGAAGATTGTTTTGTTCTACATCTAATGTTTACGATCATGCCGTACCATGCTTTCAGAAGTTCCCCCGCAGGTACGGTTCCGCCGAAGACCCATAAGAAAGTATATTGCCAACCTCATAATTTTAATTTAGCGTTGCATAAGCAAGGTTTCGACGTTGCATTATGTTCTTTGGATAATAAACAGGGTTTTTATACAATCTTACATCAGTATTTACAATAGATACCTCATGGTAAACTGGGAGCCAGTTTAAGGGTTAAATTAGTCTTGACAGCGAAATTGTTGTATTTGACTTTTTTACTCTAGATTGTAGCCTTGTGTCTGGTAATGTCGAAATTGAATCGTAAATGCTCTAATGTATTGCATTAGTGCGTCGTTTATTTTGATCAACTCTAGCGTCACTTCAAAGCGCTCGCCTGAAATAGTGAGAAACTAGCGCCCCCGCAGCCGTGGTGTGCCTGAGAACTCGAGCGCTCAAGCTTCGGTGGCGCTGAAGGCGCAGTTTTTAAATGGGGCGACCATTGAGCAGTTAAGCATGAAACGATGTGGGTGCTTTCACGTAAGCTGCCATAAACATTTTGAGAGCAGCCCGACAACACAGCGAGAGAGGCTAGGAACAATAGTCCTCGTTGGGTGTCAGAGATGGTTTCGCGTGTGCCTCATGAATGTTCTGTGGCGTCGAGAATACTCGCCTTTTTGTGCAACATCATAAGGGGCCTGCGTCTTCGTGATACCAACGGCAGCTGAAACTCAGTTGACCGCTCACGCTTACTTTGAAGCCAAATTACGGTATCCTACAGGCAACGTTCGTTAGTCACAATCACTCAGACGTGGCCATGCATGCAGCACTACTGAACAACACAAGCAGCTCGAGTGTCTAAATTTGGTATCAGAGGTCCTTTAAGTGAAATCATATGTATCCAATATAACTCAACTTGAACCTGAACAACTGATCCACTACGAGTTCGATTTTTTAAACGAAACTTCTGAATGTCGGAGAAGCCGGAAGTATACTTCCGGCTTCTCCGTCCTTGTGAGAGTGTGTCGCTCGTTGCCCGTGCCGCTGAAAATCTATCACCATCAGCCGCAGCCTTATTCGTAGATACTACAGTATTTTGCTTTGTTTTGACCTTCGCAAATATGCATGTTTCAACGTTGTGAAGCAGCATATAAACCACGAGACATTTTTCATTATGGCTAGCTGTGGCCCCACCATCAGGGCTCCACGTAGTTATCGTCAGTATACAGAGATGAGAAGGTGAAGCGCATGCATATTGCTCTCACTATATCTTATATAACAAGGCACAACTACTTACCACAGATCGATGCGACCTCCGCAAACAGAGCACCCTATCAATATATCCCTTTTCAATTTCGTGCCACCATTTATGAAGCTTTGCGTGTCTTACATCAAGTGCATGCATGAGTTCGTGACCTATAATCTGCAATCAAAACAAGAAGTCGTCAGTGCACAAAAGTCCAGGTGTATCCCACACACTCCACCAATCAATGCGACGCAAACCTATCGAGAAACATTTATCTATGGCATGCTGTAAGACTTGAAGCGAACTCTCGCGAAGCGAGCGAAGGCATATGCTTAATTATAGTGGTAATGGCCATGACGTGGGCTCACCGTGTACAGGCGTGAGCAAAAGTGTGCAGACCACGGGATCGCGGGGCCGAATGCATCGACGCGCCATCTAGCGACATGGAGCGTGCTGCGGGGCGCATGCATTGGTGCATGCGCGTCCCGTCCTATCAGTTGGCCTCTCATGCCGCTCTGTCTGACGCGGTTACCGCGCTCGTAGCCAAAACGGCAACTGTGTGTCGCTTTCCTTGCTCCATAGAATCTGCATTGGAATCTGTGCCGTTCAATTACGCAGCGGCTGCGACGTGGCCGGTTCAAGCGCCGGGCTCGCGTCGTTTTCTACACCGGTTGATTAGCCGAAGTAAGCATAGCTAGCATCGCATGACCTGATGAAGCCAAGCACACAAGATAGAGTACCTCGGGTAGGCTTCGATGTCACACACATTAATCACTAATAATTATAATTAGTGTTAACGCTAATTACATCTAATTTAGCTTATGAGAGTCGACTTGGTCAGGAGTAATTAGTACAATTTCTGAGCTCCCGGGTTCTCTGAGCTCATGAGAATCCGACTTTAATTACTTTTATTGGGTTTAATGAGATATTGCTTAATTAGACCTAATTACGATACGATTAGTTTGATGATACCATGATCAACCACAATAAATCAGATTTATCTATACTTACCTTGACCCTGCCTAGTTAGCTTAGTTATGCGTAATTAGCGTAATTATGTCACGTGAAACTCCAGTATCTAGAGTGTTTTTGATTGGATCTCAGGCTAATTAATCAAGCACAATTAGTTTTCGCCTTAACTCACACTAATTAGACGTGAATGAGCTTAATTAGTTTGGAGTCGATAAGGAGTAATTAGTATCTCCTTGGGCTTGGCTTCTCTGGGCTCATAAGGAAGTCGACTTGGATTAATTGGCCACGGTTAGGTTTGCGTTATTTAGGCTAATTTCGCTCGGCTAAATTAAGAGATAGTATGATCAATTATGCTTAATTAGATTTGGCTATACTTACCTCGACTCATCTGGGTTCATCTAAGCTTAACTTCGCGTAACATAAAGACAGCAAGCTGGACTATAGGCTTAATTAAACCTACTTACGCCTGAGTTCATTAGGTGATACCGTGCTCAAGTATGATTAGTTTCGGTTATGCTTACTTTGACTTAAATAGGCTCATTTAGTTTAACTTGGGTTAACGCGACAAAGGCTAGCTGGGCTGAGAAAACTTAATTTTGTGTGCTTGGCTTCAGCTTATGCGGTGCTAGCTATGCTTAGTTCGGCTAATCAACTGGTGTAAAAAACGACGCGAGCCTGGCGCTTGAACCGGCGCCGTCGCAGCCGCTACGTAAAAGAACAGCACAGATTCTGTGGAGTAAACAAAGCGACACCCAGTTGTCGTTTTGGCTGCGAGCGCCGTAACAGCGTCAGACAGAGCGACATGAGAGGCCAACTGATACGATGGGACGCGCACGCGCACCGCAGCAGGCGTCACGTCGCTAGATGGCGCGTCGATGCATTCGGCCACGCGATCCCGTGGTCTGCACACTTTTGCTCACGCCTGTACGTCGACTACAGCCTAATACCTAAATAAATAATATGCCTTCGAAAGCTGATGTCCCTTTGGCTGTGGAGAGACGCAAGCTGACATTCGCACAACTTTACCTTAAGTAAAGACATTTGGCGCATTTCTCGGATGTGCAGCAACAGTTATACAGTATGTGGCAGGGTCATAGCAGTAGACATGTAGCGTTTCTTGCAGCTTTATAAGAATCAATAACAATCAGTACGCGGCTGCCGCCACCATTATTACCCAGCACTCGTTATAAGCGGGCAACATTAGACGACAGTTAGCCAATAATAATGAGTCCCAGCCTAACAGTGACTGACAGACAGCCCATGGTTGAACAGGTCTAGTAACACTAGCCAATTATCATCCCACGTACGCATATTGTTCGCGCAAGTGAAACTTTCCAGGCACAAGCCAGTTCTATAAATAAGAAAAAGCGAGTGATATCGTGGCGCTGTGATAAGGGCTGAACGAGACCACCCGTTTTCAAACACATTAGGAGTGCACGACATAGTACTTTTAATCTTCATGTTTGTGACATGCCATAGCCGAAGTATGCAATCACAAAAAAAAAATCCAAAAGAAGCGTAATTCACACGGCGGGCAGTCAAGACCAAAAAGAGCACTTCTTCGGCGGGTTCATGGGTGTGCCTGGTGCACATCCGAAAGCGTCCGAGAACTCGGCCATGTTCATGAGTGGCACGATGTAGCGGGAGCGGCCTGGGGCGTAGATGGTTTGCACACGCTGGCTCTGGCACCACTTTGCGCAGTGGCTAATGAAGAATAGGTGCTCGGCCGTGAAGTTGAGGCCCGGAAGCGTCACATTTCGCTCAGAAAGTGGTAAGGAAGAGAAGGCCGTGTGAGCAAGCGCGGTGCCCACCAGGTCGGCTAAGTTCTCCGAGTCCGTCTGGTTCAGTGCAACCTGCTGGGCCCTCATCCTTTCCTGCAAATCATTTATACAAGTACGATGTGTAATAGGGACACTTCATCTGCATATTGTCAAGAGACATGTCAAGAGTGCCAGTAAGCACAAAAAAATTTACGAAGGAAATTATCCCCAAGAAAACTTTTCTGCCCATACCGATGCATCCAATATAAGTTGCGAAGTCGGGCTGAGCATGATAGTGAGTATTTCTGAAGTCTCTCGCTGTAATTCGGCCTTACAGCCAGTGTTCTACGCGTTCCTATAAAGCAGGAACGAAAGATCGTTTCTCGATCCTTCCCAGTTTCGGAACAAGCTCCCTTTACAAGTTCCTTGAACGCAAGATGAACTCGTTACAGTTACCTTTCAAATATTTGAACGTGTCGTTACACTAACATTATATTTGACTTTTTAATAAATATATAGTGTCTAATAGTTCTGAGGTGAAATAAAGAGAGTGATTTGAAGCTCACATCGAGCTATATATATCGTATAGGAACTTCTTAGAGACCGCCGGCCCTACTATAAAGACATGTCCGACTGCGACGTTCGTGCACGTCTATTTCAAGTCTGACACACCTTGGAAGGCGCAGTCAGGATACTGCGGCTCAGATATTGAAATGAAAATTTCCACTAATGCACAAATATAATTAAATTTCTTGCACGGGGAACCGGACAATACTCAGGCGTTTAATAAATGTTGAATCAGTATTTCAGTGTAAGTAGAAAAAATAATGTACAGGATACACATTAGCGAATGAGTCAGCGAAGATATTTCTGCATATTTCGTTTTCTGTCTTCCTGTATTTCTGTTTCTGCCCTTCCGTTTTCTGTCTTGCTTTCCCAAGCTCTCTCTCTCTCTCTGCAGTCGTTCTTTCGCCTTATATTTTGTTTTCTTCCTTCCCTTACTTTCTATTTCGCTTTCTTATCCTCTCTCTGTCTCTCTATACTCTTTCTCATCTCCTCCTCTTCCTCCTCCTTACACTCATTTCCCTTTCCCACCCTCGATATTGCCACGCGCGTTTCTTTTACTGTATTCGGTTTCCGCCCACAAAGACTATCAGCAGTACTCGGCGCAGACCGCGCCTTAATGTTCCAGAAGCTTCTCGGTTGTAGTAGATCGTTTTGTTAAGATTGCACGCAAGACTGTAACACTCAACATTATTCCAGAGCTTGCGCGACGACTAGTGATAAGGCTAGAATGTTCGACGCGTGATTAATAAAAACCGGCGCGTTGCAACGTTGTTCAGTTGATCGACGGCCGACGCCCTGTTCGCCGCTATCAGTGCCTAACGTGTGTATTGCTGTAATCTAACTTTCCGCAGACCAACGGTCTGACCGAGCGTCTAAATAAGACCATCGCCGACATGCTGGCCATGTACGTCGACGTCGAACACAAGACGTGGGACGCCATCCTTCCGTACGTGACCTTCGCATACAACACGGCCGTGCAAGAAACCACGCAGATGACGCCATACAAGTTGGTCTAAGGACGGAGCCCGGCAACGACGCTCGACGCCATGTTACCAAACGTGACCGAAGAGGAAAACATCGACGTGACCGCCTACCTACAGCGCGCCGAAGAAGCACGACAGCTCGCCCGCCTGCGGATCAAGAATCAGCAGACGACAGACAGCCGCCGCTACAATCTTCGACGACGCTTCGTGGAATACCAGCCCGGCGACCGTGTTTGGGTGTGGACGCCCATACGATGACGTGGACTTAGTGAAAAACTTCTGCGACGATACTTCGGACCGTATAGGGTGCTTCGACGTCTCGGCACACTCGACTACGAGGTTGTCCCGGACGGCATCTCGAACTCTCAACGGCGCCGTGCGCGACCTGAAGTCGCCCATGTCGTGCGCCTCAAGCCGTTTTACGCGTGGTAGTGAACCTGAGGACTGTACTTTTGTTTCATTGGACTTTATTGCTTGTGCGTATTGTTTATTCAGCTTTCTTAATTTAATGTCGTTATTTACAGTTGCATGTATTTTTCCCATGTGTTCTGTTCTAAGCATCGGGACGATGCCTTCTTCAGAGGGGGGGCATTGCCACGCGCGTTTCTATTACTGTATTCGGTTTCCGCCCACAAAGACTATCAGCAGTACTCGGCGCAGACCGCGCCTTATTGTTCCAGAAGCTTCTCGGTTGTAGTAGATCGTTTTGTTAAGATTGCACGCAAGACTGTAACACTCAAGATTATTCCAGAGCTTGCGCGACGACTAGTGATAAGGCTGGAATGTTCGACGCGTGATTTATAAAAGCCGGCGCGCTCCAACGTTGTTCAGTTGATCGACGGCCGACGCCCTGTTCAGTAGGTGAAAAGATGGCGCCCAGCTCCCAGAGTCTTTCGACGTCGTCTTCTTTCCTGCCCTCTTCGTCGTCCTCGTCAAATCATTAAACAATTTCCCGGCGGCTCAAGCACAGACCCAGTGATAATTAGGAGATAGTCAAGTAATATGGCTTGAGGCGCGTAACGTGTACTACATCAGTACGAGAATGAACGATGGTAGGGTCATTGGGGGCGATGTCGTAGGTGACGTCGGTCACTCAGCTTAAGATACGGTAAGGGCCAGAACAGAATGGGAGTAACTTCTCCGAAAGTCCAAGGCTACGGGAGGGAGAACAAAACAGGACCAGATTACCGGTTGCGTAGTGGAAGTCACGATGACGGGCGTCATATACGCGCCTCTGATTGTGCTGCGAGTCCTGTAGTCAGCAACTTGGCGCGCCTCTTGGGCCTGCGTTATTGCTTCCCTAGCGTCCTCCGATGTGTAACTTAGTCCGGTCGGCAGAAGCGTGTCGAAAGGTAGCGCACGATCGCGGCCGAAAGACGGAAAAGAATGCAGAGAACGCAGCGATGTTGTGTCGAAAGGAATTTAGGCGAATGTGACAATATGAGTGCGAACAATTTAGTGCTATGTGTTCGTAGGGGGGGGGGGGGGGTCGCCATACGAGCCGAGGAAACATAGTTCTTAGTCTGTATTCAATAGCTTCATAGTGCAATGCCTGTGTTGAATAAATGCTATTAAAGAAAAAAAAACTGCATAGCCGCCGAGCGGTTACGACGCTCGCCTTCGAATCGTGGATAGGCGGTCTCGAATCTCGCCTAACCGAATTCTCCTGCCAAGTTTCCTTTCCCTATGTACATTTCTTTCTCTCTGTCTGTGCTCGTTCCCTGGCCCATTAGAGTTATTTCATCACATTCCTGGCAAATCAACACATGTGTTCTGGGAGCGAAGCGGATGAGGAAAATAAGGACTAGGACAGCGCGTACCAGTTCCTGGTGATGATATCTCCCTTTCTACGACACACTGGAAACCACAAGCATAACAGCTACGCCGTAAAAAAGCAGCTTCTCCTCCCACACATGGTCGGTCACCGCGTCGTGCGCTTCCCTGCGTCCCCGGCGGGTGCATTTAGGTAAAAATCAGGATACATCAGTCATGCGACAGGCGATCGGGATATTTTCGCTCCTCACGCGGTCATCCATCCGCCCAGTTCTGCATGATATGCTGCGTGCGTGCACCTGTTCAACGCTGTGGAACGTTTACACAAGTAGCGCCGTTCCTTCGTAAACGCAGCGAGTTACCGGTAGAGTTCTACAGGTTGTGAATGGAGCGGTAGCGTTCCTGTGTTCCTCCCAAAAGGAACTAGTTCCTTGATACGTCGTTCCTTGGAAACTCGTTATGTACAACACTGCTCACGGCACATATTCACAAAGAACTCTTAAGCTGCAATTCACTTCTACGAAAAAGTCATCTATATGCAATACTCGAGGCGTCATTTGCATAAGCAACCAGCCCTAGCATGGGTTAGATAAGGACAAATGGTTTGGTCAATTCCACTACACATTTTTAAATGATTTGCAAAACACATTCTTGTGAAAAGCAAGCTATGTTTTCCTTCAGTTTTCACTGCGCACTCGACAACCATTACACAGAGCCAAGTGCTTCTCTCCGACACCGAGATGATATCGCCTTGAGTTACGATCATTACTCAGACGCTTAAGTTTGAAAATGACGTCGATTGTAAGATTCTCGGTGGCATGCAGTTTCCATCGCACGCTCACTGCTAATCGTGCTATAGAAGCGTAAATAATTTATTTTCTAACGATGCCATGAGAACCCGAAAATACTCAATGATAAAAGTCATAGTTTCGCCGCAAGGGCGAAGCAATGAATGCCATAGCAACAGCATAAGACTTCGCACGAAGAACGCGAATCAGATCGATATTTGGAGCGCGCTGCTCAAGCGCAAATTACGAACGAAAAGAACACACACAGGACGAGCGCGAACTAACAACCTTCACAGCTCGACACTTAACGCTTTGCTCAAACCCAAACGGCGCACGAAACATAAGCACAGGTATACACAGCACGAGCGCGAAAATACAAGTGTCACAGTTGTTACTTCACTGCGTTTGAACAGCGCGCATCTTTCGTGAACGAAAGATGCGCGTGCGGCCTCTGCAGTGAACGATGTGATCTTTGTGCGCTCTGTTACCTAAACGCAATCTTTACGGTGACAGCACACGGAGTAAAACCGCCCCCCATCCTGCCCATTCGCCATCCCAAGATAAGCGCGCTCCCTCACGGGCACGGGCGACTACGCCGCGAGGGCCAAGGGCTGATTGAGGAGCTAATGCATCGCATCGAGTGGCGCTCAATGCGCACTTCGCGCGATCTCGCTGCTTCACTGGTAAGGCAGAGAACACGCTGATATTCCCCCGAGATCCACGTAACAACAGCGGTGAATGGTGTATATAAGTAGCTCGCCGTTAGCATGCTGAAGGACGTGCGCTTCTGTGGCCTAGCGGTCAGCGTCGCGCGCTGTTTGTGGCTTTTATATTTATATACAAATATACGGGACATGATGCCGACGCCAACGGCAAAAAAGCAGCCGAGAGTGAGCATATAATTGTTATCGCAATAAAAGTAGAAATGTTTCCGTTATGTGAGCAATAGTGCTGCGGATAGACTTCGGCATCCATAATGTCAACGTTAAAGATAACATGCAGCCACATTGTTCCATGTCATTTTCACGGGTGCTTTTCAGCAGCTACTTACTATGTGCGTCCAGAGCAACAAGCTCGGCTACAGAACAGATGAGAGGAAAAAGCGTTCTTCGTTCTGCTTTGAGAAATGAAACCTTCAACAGCTGTTATCCGAGAACTCACTTATTCGTCAGCCACGCTGTACCGTCTTGGATGCGCTCTACCTTCAGGTACTGGTATTTTCCTAAAGGCTAGTGGAAGTGTCTGACCGAGCTCACTGTTGGGGCGCCTCGAGCACGCGTTTCCGAGTAGCTTCAATGACGTGCAGTGCTCTGACTGCGACGCTGACTACACCTACTGCGAAAATTTACATTATCTCTACATATCCGAGTAACAGAAAATAGCTACACGCATCTTTAAGAAAGACTGATTGTTTTCGGCCCGTGCTGCACACAAGATCCAACCTCTCTTCAGTTATAGCAATGGAATAGACACCAAGGGAGTTGCGTGTATAACTGAAGTAATTTAAAGGTGAAAAATGCGATCTGCGAAAAGCCTTCATCATGCCGTGGGCATTCAATCTCACCTCGACCGCTTTATAAAAGGAGAATGCGACCAGAACTTGGCTCATTATATAGATCATTCTTCGTAACCGTAGATATAGAAATTATTGGTAATCTCGCTCGTGGGGATACCTTTGTTGGGACGCGTGTACGCGCGGGAGAAGCAGACACGACCGCGCGGTGTGGATCCCAAACATCAACTGGTTTTATTCCTGTTCTCTGGAGGTTCCAGAGAGCAGCGGAGGGTGGCGCTGCCTGGCGGCTTGGCTTGGCTTGGCTGCCGCCACAGCACTCCCCCCCTAGTGAGTTGCCGAACGGAGTTAAAGGTCCAGGCGAGTGGGTGCTCTTGATAGCCGCCCGCTGTGCGTCAGCCGGGAGGGCACCTCGTGGACTTGGGCTGGCATTGAAGCTGGGGGTCCTGGCGATGATTCCCTTAGTGGAGGCAACACGGCGTCGTCACGGTCCATGTGTGCTGGCTTGATGCGGTCCAACGACACGACCTCCTCACGGCCGTTTCTCTTGATTGTGAATTGTTTGTTGCCACGGCGGAGGACTTGAAACGGCCCATCATAGGGTGGCTGAAGAGGTCGCCGAACCGCGTTGTGTCGTACAAACACATATGGGCACGATGTGAGCTGTAGGTCGACGTGCACCACACGCGACCCTGGGGGCCGTGGAGGTACCGCGCGCAGTTTGCTCATGACGTTGCGTAGGCGAAGTGCATAGTCGCTGCAAGCTATGGATGCCTCCTCTGAGCCGCGCGCAAAGAGCTCTCCCGGCAGCCTGAGTGTCGTGCCGTAGACCAGCTCAGCGGCGCTGCAGCCAATGTCCTCTTTCAAGGTGGACCTTATACCCAAAAGAACGAGTGGGAGGGCCTCCACCCAGTTGTGTTCCTCGGTTGCCGTGAGCGCAGCCTTCAGCTGGCGGTGAAAGCGCTCCACCATGCCGTTGCTCATGGGGTGGTACGCTGTCGTGCGTATGCGTGAGGTGCCCATGAGCTGACTGATGGCCGTGAAAAGGGCTGATTCGAATTGTCGACCGCGGTCTGTTGTTATCGTGGAGGGCACACCGAAACGGGCTACCCAGTGGTACAGGAAAGCACTCGCAACCGTCTCGGCAGTGATGTCCGCGATAGGGATGGCCTCCGCCCAGCGGGTGAACCTGTCGACACAGGTCAGCAGGTAAGCCTTTCCGTGGCAGGGTGGCAGTGGGGCGACGATGTCCAGGTTGACATGATCAAAGCGAGAATCCGGAGTGGGGAGTGTTCCCAGTGCTGTCGAGGTATGGCGTTGTATCTTAGAGCGCTGGCAAGCTACACATTCGCGTGCCCAGCGTCGGACGTCCCGATTTACGCCCGGCCAGACAAATCTTGCCGTCACCAGTCTTTGGGTGGCTCTAATCCCCGGATGAGACAGTCTGTGCAAGGACTCGAACACATGGCGACGGAGGCTCGCGGGCACGAACGGGCGAGTTCTACTGACGCTTGTGTCACAGCAAACCTTGTCCTCGGATCCGGGAACTGGGATCCACTCAAGATTCAGGGCAGTGGTCGCGGTCAACAGGTGTTTCAGTTCGTCATCTTCACGTTGAGCGGCTGCCAAAGCGGGAAGATCTACCTGTAGTGTGGGCGTGATGGCGTTCACAGGATTCCGTGAGAGGGCGTCCGCTACCTCGTTCTCGCCGCCTATGACGTGGCGGATATCAGTCCTGAACTCTGATATATAGGACATTTGGCGCCGTTCACGTGCTGCGTGCGTTCCACCGTCGGAGCTTAGCGAGCGCAATGCGTAAGTAAGCGGCTTGTGGTCGGTGAGGACGAAAAACTGTACACCTTCCAGGAAATGGCGAAAATGTCGTATGGCAGCGTACACGGCCAGCAGTTCTCTCCCGAAGGTGCTGTAGCGGCTCTCGGTAGGTGTTAGCTTCCTCGAAAAGAAGGAAATCGGGCGCCAGATTCCCCCCAACGAGCTGCTGTAATACAGCCCCGACGGCTGTATCGGAGGCATCCACCATTACGCTCTGCGGGACACCGGACCTGGGGTATTCAAGCAGTGCGGCGTTTGCCAAAGCGTCCTTGACCTCGCAGAAGGCTTCTTTTGCTTCTTGAGACCAGGAGAGGGTGTCTGAGCCATTCCGTGAAGTGGCCAGCAGGTCGTGGAGAGGTTGAAGGATCTGGGCGCAGCGGGGAATGAAACGGCGGTAGAAGTTTACCAAACCCAGAAATTCCCGAAGCTGGCGCTTGGCGGTCGGCTGCGGAAATCCTTGCACGGCTTCAACCTTGTTGGGTTGAGGAAGAACTCCTGAGGCGGAGATGACGTGTCCAAGAAACGAGAGCTGCCGCACACCAAGCTCGCATTTGGCCATGTTCACGACCACGCCATGCTCCACTAAGCGCTGGAAGACGATGCGCAGATGATTCACGTGCTCTTCCGGAGTGCTGCTGGCGATTAGCAAGTCGTCAAGATAGGCGTGGCAGAAGCTGAGGCTGCGTATAGCACCGTCCATGAACCGCTGGAATGTCTGACCCGCGTTTCGGAGTCCGAATGGCATTCGGAGGAATTCGAAAAGTCCGAAAGGCGTTGCGATGGCGGTCTTCGGGACGTCCTCCGGGGCAACGGGAATCTGATGGTATGCGCGCACCAGGTCGATCTTCGAGAAGATAGTGGCACCGTGATGCCTCGTCGTGACATCGTGTATGTGCGGTACCGGGTATCTGTCTGGAGTCGTTACCTGGTTCAGCGCCCTATAGTCCCCGCATGGTCGCCAGTCTCCCGGCGTTGACTTTGGCACCATATGAAGTGGAGATGCCCAGGCGCTCGACGAGGGTCTGATGATCCCTAGCTCCATCATGTGTTCAAATTCCTGTCGTGCGACCTTCAACTTCTCTGGAGGCAAACGGCGAGGCCGCGCGTGCACGGGTGGGCCGCTGGTGGCGATGTAGTGGCGTACCTCGTGCTTCGCCGCGGCGCTGGCTGGCGGCTGCCTCGTCAACTCGGGAAAATCCTGCAGAATGCGAGTAAAACGTTCTGCACCGGACGGCCCGAGCAGAGTGGGGCTCAGCGGAGGGTGGGGCGAGGGATTGCCTTGCACAGTTGCCTGCGACACGGGATCGTGAAGGCGGCGGTTGCGCACGTCGACGAGAAGGCCGAAATGCCGAAGAAAGTCCGCACCCAAGATGGCGAACTTCACTGCTGCCACGATGAAAATCCACCGGAACGTTCTGTTCAAGCCTAAATCTAGCGGCAGCGAGCGATGTCCGTAGGTGGCGATGGTTGTGTTGTTGACCGCCTGAAGGGGGGGGACGCACTGGGGACACGGCGATCGGTGGACCCAACCGGCAACACGCTCACCTCAGCGCCGGTGTCCACGAGGAATCGAAGGCCACTGTCGCGGTCGGTGAGGAAAAACACTGATGGACGACGTTCGGGGGCCTCTGTGACACTGGTCGTCCTCAGTGCCGGCCGCTCCCGTTTCCCGCATAGTCGCAAGGAGGAATGCATTTGAGAGCAGCATTGCCATGCTTCCTGTGATACCAGCAGATTCTCTGTTGCGCTGCTGGGCGCTGGCGCTCCTCGGGAGTGCTGCGGGCCTGCATCGCTGCGACGGTAGCGGCGAGGCGGGATATCTGCTCCCGGATGTCATGCAGCGTGGTCGTAGGCGCGCCGCCGGCGATGTCTGGCTGTAGCGCCGCGACAGACGGCGGAGCGACCGCCAGCACTGAGTCCGCGAGCTCGGCGAGTTGAGACAGGCGTTTGTCGGCAGCCGAGGCGAGGACCATGCGCACGTTGACCGGAAGTCGCTGTAGGAACAGCTCGCGAAGCAGTCTGCTGTCGGCATCGGTGGTGGCTGCGCTGGCCGTGTGCAACAGCTGCCTCATGTGGCGCAACAATTGGCTGGGCGTCCGGTCCCCGAGCTCGGTGTCGTGCAGTAGCTGCTGCAGTCGCTGAGGCTCTGACGGCGTGAGGCGGCTGATGAGCAGCTGTTTGAGTGTTGAGTACGCGTTCTCTGCAGGTGGAGCGACCAACAGATCGCGTATTTCGCTCGCTATCGCCGGTGGGAGGCTAGCGACCACGTGGTGGTACTTTGTTAGCTCAGCGGCAATACGACGAGCGGTGAATTGGGACTCCACCTGCAGGAACCATAGCTGCGGGTCCGCTGTCCAAAACGGCGGGAGCCTGATGTCGACGGCGGAGATGGCCGGTGCGTCAGGGGGAGTCTCCATGGCGTCGATCGCTTGAAAAAGGCGGTAAGCCTCGTCCGGGTCACCACTGTTGGGACGCGTGTACGCGCGGGAGAAGCAGACACGACCGCGCGGTGTGGATCCCAAGCATCAACTGGTTTTATTCCTGTTCTCTGGAGGTTCCAGAGAGCAGCGGAGGTGGCGCTGCCTGGCGGCTTGGCTTGGCTTGGCTGCCGCCACACCTTATATACATATATGAATTATACTCCATCTCACAACTACCTTGCAGCCCTGCCGAAGCTACGAGGAGTACACAGGCAGTGTCCTTCCGATAAACATAATAGGCAGTGTCCTTCCGATACACAATATAGTTCCGGGCTTTACTCTCATTATCAACGAGGTGCAATGGCTTTAGCTGTGCTTCTCGCATGAAGCGTTACAGGGATACGTGGCACTTTAAGCCCTTCACGCATGCACTTCGAAAATTCCGAAACAATGCAGAGATTACGGCTCCTAACCGTGATAACCACCCTAACCGCGATGACGTACAGCAACATGGCAGCGCCCATACACCCCAGACAACCCGCTTCCATCCGAATTCATGCTTTTTACTGGCGCTCTGCCCGGACAGCAAGAAATAAGTGGCATAATCTGTCATCGCTTAGTCTAATCAAACGCTGAAGGCAAATCATCGGGTATATTCTTTCGCTATTATTTATATATCTCGTTTGTTTTGGTGCTGCTAAGACTACTGAAGCGATGCCAAGCCGTAAAAGTGGTTTGATGTTAATTGAGCAGATGTCGCCACCAGGGCTGGGCAGTATCGAAGATACTTGTATCTTAGATACTATCTTAGATACTCTTTGGGTATCTTGTATCTGTATCGCGATACGTCTCGTAAAACGAGTATCTGTATCTGTATTTCCGATACATTCAATAATGTATCGTGTATCTTAAGATACAAGATACTGCTATAGAAATGCCACCTGTGAAACAACAAACGTCAGCTGAACTCTGCTTCGCAAGCTGATACTGCTGCCACCAAGCCACCTCAATAAATCTAACGACACTGACATTCCTTTGTCTTTTCGGCAGAGCGCTCCAGTGAGCATGGCAAATAAGGTCTAAGCGCGTCTCTACTGGTGGAGCTGAGTCACGTGATGGCGCTCGAGCCATCTCGACAAAAACAAGCGCGCGAACGTCTATGTGCAGCCGACCTTTTGTTTCTCCATATTTTTTTTTAACTGTCTCGGTGCCATGAACCTTGTTTGTACGGTACTGTGCAGCGTACTACAATGCGTGCGGCGTCTTTCGCTGAAATTCGGATTCGGATATAGTGTTATCCTGCGACGCTTTTTGCCACGTACAATACATCTGGGAAGCTTCTGGGCGGCAGAAGTTCTCTCGGAGAGGAAATGGTAAAAGACTGCACGTTAATGAATATGTTCCTAACGAACACTTTGCGCAAGTTGATAGGTAGAATATGAAAACTTACTGCAGCTTTATGTCCTCAGTGAACTGTGAGCGCTGACTCGGTAGTTATCGTCTTCACATGATGCTTCACAAAAAGATTGCTACCAGCGTTGTTGCTGCTCTACACCTGTAGGGTGATGCGCTACTACGAAAGCGGTAATACGCTTACGGACAGGGTAAGACTCTGCACCGGTATTTGTACCATCGTGCGGAAGCTTCTTATTGAAGTTCTTGCAATTAGACGGCAACCCGCTAGCTGGTCGCCAAGTAGAGCAGTGACACCCATCAAATACAAAAGTGTCAAGTAAACAAATGCCAATACCTTGTTTCGGAATGTAACTAATATACATTAGGCCCGAAAAACATAACTTTCGGAATTCGAACGGATATTTCATTAAAATAAACAAAGTTGGTCGCAGTTAAGGCATTTTCAAGCAAACGCTTCTGCACATAGGTATTTGAGGCGTCATTATATAGATCTATAATATCAAATTTCCAAATGTATCGAAGTATCTTCAGATACAATTGTGAAGTATCGTATCGGATACATTCATTCCGGAAGTATCTTGTATCTGTATCTCCAATACTTCTTGCCTGAGTATCTTGTATCGTATCGCGATACAATTTCAAAGTATCTTTGCCCAGCCCTGGTCGCCACAACATTCGCGTCGGTGATGCGTTGACGATGCGAAACACCCTGAATGTCTATATTGTTTTCTGTGCCAATAATTTGCTGTTACACCCAAGAATGGTACGCGATTGCTGCGGAAAGTGCGTCGACCGTGCTGTCAAAAAAAGAAATCGGTGAAAAAAGCCAGTATGAACGCTGTTATAAAAAGAACCGCGTTCCTCACAAACGCCAGCGAACACGCCCAGCACAAGCGGGTTTCTGGACATAAAGAAACGGCGAGGTGGCGTTCCCGCAGAGGTTTTTGAGTTTCGTATAAACTGCAGGGAGCAAGTATCGGCAAGGTAGGCGAGCCGACGCCAAAGAGACGACGAGGAGACGACGCGCCGCGGATGAACACGTCTTGAGGGGGGCTTTCGCCTTTCCTATTGGCTAACAAGCCCTGCAGCTTCCACAGTGCTGCAAGGTACTTCTGAGATGGATTATAGTTTAGCCTTCAAACCCATTACAAACGGGGTAACAAGCAGTTGTCTCCTTGTGCGATTTCGAGCTAAACAGACTGAAACATGAGCACGTGAAGTTACGACACAACAAAGTACGTTTGACAACACAAAACTGCTTGAACAGTTAATAGCAAAAGTACAGCCTCCAGCATCTTTAATATCGCGCGAGCGTCGACCGCACGCAGTATCAGCGCCTTACAACGGCGATAATCTGCGAGACCGGCAACAGTACGCGCAGGCGCACAAAGCAGCGCTAGCGCAAGCGTCGTCTGCCAAGCTGTTCCTTTCACGACGATGCACGCCCTACCACAATGACTGTATTAGTCTCCTTAGATAAAAAAAAAGGAAAACAAAACCGGTGTGAACAAAACCATGCGCACAACTTAAACCGTTATCTACCGATTCATGTTCTCTTGATCTTTCCTGTGATTACATTCAAAGAAACTGCTCAAAGTTGATGTGCAGGGGAATTTGAATAAAAAAAAGTAATATAAAGTAATTTGAAGCGCTATAAGAAGACCGAAGCTGGCACCGCATTTTCCATATTCGATTAAGCTGCTGAACGCAAACGTGGAAATAAAATTTAAAAAAAAAAACGTTCGTGACGTTTCTATCTGCGATTGTGCGCACTCCGGGCGCCTTTAACAAAGAAAGGGACTGTTTCATCCTGAAAGGAACAGCCTGGCAGACGACGCTTGCGCTAGCGCTGCTTCGTGCGCCTGCGCGTACTGCTGCCAGTCTCGCAGATTATCGCCGTTGTAAGGCGCTGATACTGCGTGCGGTCGACGCTCGCGCGATATTATTAAAAATGCTGGAGGCTGTACACTTAAAAAGACAAATGTTTTTTTTTTATCAAATAATATATTGTTTCTTAATATACTTTTGAAATTTGAGCCTCGTGCAAACCAAAAATGTCACTTTTACAGCCCTTATCGCGGCAAAGCTCACGTTTCAGGTTTCGTTATCAACGTAATTATTGTTTAAATGAAGCGTGGCCAAGCAAAGCTTTGTACTTCGTTTGTTATAACTGATAATCCTCTGCGCCAGTGTGCCTTAAAGCGCGGTTTAATTGTACAGTAGCTTCATCATGCGGTGATAATGGTGAGAGTGGAACAGAGGCTTTCATTCTCAATAAATACTGCCTATCGCGTACAGTATTGTAATCATGTTCGCTCGATGACAAAATTCGCCTGCAATGTTGTCCTAATCTTGACACATGTATCTTCAGAAATAAAGAATTAAGTGTTGCCTCAGGTTGCATTGTGGAACTGATCTTTTCTTGGTCTTCATAAACTTGTAAATGTAACCTAAATATTATCACCATCCCGTGTATTAGCACATGCCTTTCTTTTCAACAGATTCGATATTGCTTCAGCTCCCATTAGCCTACCAGATGAAGAAACGCACACTCACGACAGTTTTGTGTGACTCTCGCAAGCAAAGCACCCTCTCGGTGAACTTTTTCAGGAACTCGGGTGTTGCCCAATTTCGCAGATTGCTGTCGGCATCATACTTGACGCCATTCTCATCATAACCGTGCATCATCTCGTGACCAATTATCTGTAATAGAGATAACATTGAAGAACATTATGCCAAAATGTAATCTTATTTGATCTTGACAGATATGTACAGTAGATAAAACATAACCAACATTTGCCAATTTAAACCTCTCAATTTTCATTTTCTGTCCGAATTATATCCGCGTATTATGGCGGCAGGCGCGAAGTGACAAAGAAAACAATACGGTAAGTATCTACTGCATCATGAAACGCTGTAATTAATATTGACACCGGTTCGGTCTTTGTGCTAACTGCCCTGGTGTCAACCCGAGGATGGTTGCTTATATGCTGTGTTCGCCTCCGCGGATGGCCACGCCAATTGCCGAAGTTCTTTCGTGTAGTTCGCGACGTCAGCAATGGCATATACAGGAATAGCTCCGGCAGAGGCACCCGTCTACTTGCGGTAGTTCCACACTCTCTACGTGTTCACGTTTTTCGGTTCGCCCACTATGACACAACTTACGGACACATGGGCTTCGCCAGGACTTTTCACGGCATCCAGCAAAGCTTATATTGACAAAAGATGCGAGGCGACACGTAAATACACTTGGCGGGTTGCGAACGATGCCAACGTCAAAGCATCACGCGACTGCAGCGCCCGGCCTAATCCATCTTGCATGTCCTCGAAGACACACATCAGCGCTGTGTGTCTTCTCTTCCTGTGTCCCCGTCATTATTTGCGCTGTGTGTTTCACTATGCTAGCCCAACATGCACACCTTTTTTTCTTCTCTACGCTCGCTATCCTCGCCGTTGTCTAGACACTAATCTGCGTTTTAATCTCTGTATGGGAACACCGGTGTCCAAATCTTTATACCGCGCTGATGAAGCACGTCGCAACCTGGTGGGGTTGTGGACACCAGTTCGCAAATGTGGCTTGCGCCAAAAGTACGTGGATCACTAGTCCGGACCACTTTCAATTTTAGATCACTTCAGTGACGTTACATACGTGATCTCTAGCATCACGGCCACTTGTCGCAGCTTTTCGCTAAACACATCTGACGCGCGTTGCGCGCATTAAACCTTAAAACCGTCAACATTCGAATTGATTCGTTCCGTAGGCATTGTATGCTAACGGCGAATTGAACCGTGCTAGCAGAGACTACAGCAAGAGGAGAAGGACGAAGCTGGACCGGCTCGCGAGAGGCTTCGCGAACTTCTTTTCCTCTGAGCTGTACATCTGTATTTCTCAGCATGTAAATAAACGCGTCCCATTATCATAGTATTTGTATATATCAAACATTACTCACCATGCCAACGCCGCCGTAGTTCAAAGCAGGAGGACCTTCGACATTAAAAAATGGATGCTGAAGGACAGCTGCGGGAATCAATATTTTGTTCAAATTTATTACATAGTAAGCGTTCACTTTCGTTTCGTCAAAGATGTATGTCTTGTCGTCTTTCCACGATCGATGCGCCCATGCTTGTAATGCTGACCTATACGCTTTGAAAAACCTGTTTGTGTCCACGTTCGGCACTGTATCTGTAGGATGTAATGCAAATAAGCGTCACAAGGATTGATCACATTGCTCTCCCTGTACTAGTTAGTACGGAAACTGAACGCATATGATACAGCTATTGTGATGCTTGGCTCCTATAGTGTGCAGCAGAGTATTGAGGTGGGATAAATTATCCTGACAGCCGTAGGCATCGCCAGATCATTGAAGCGTTTTCTAACAGCGAAGCTGTCAGTCAAAGCAGGCAAACTGCTGTCTTCCGGAGAAAACCTAGCCGCACAATTGGCATAGCAACCGTCACAGCTGCGCAGCACGTGGCCTGGACGTGCCTCGCTACCATGACGTCACGCCAAGCCGCAGATACGATAAAGCCGCATCCCCCCGAAGCCGACGGAGGAGCCGCCACGCCTCATAACCGTGCCAGCTTAGGGACGTTGCGCCGAGCCGCGCATGCGCCGCGCAGCAGCAGATCATAAATCGTGCCAGATTAAAATTGGTGTCGCCTAGGAAACGTTTGATGATGAAGAGTCCTTGTGTAGCAGCGATGGGGACGGAGAGATGTTCCGGCAAGAGGACGATGAAGGCGACGGCTATGATTGGTAATCGGCATTAAAGAGTTCGCTTAGAAGATAAATGGTCATGTAACTGTATGGGGCGGGGGGTAAAATGTAACCCTTTGACCATCACGGACTTGTTTACGCATGAGATTTTCTAACAAAACGGCCGATGACAAAAGTACACGTCATCAACAAAGCTTTGTCCCGCGCGGAACTACAGAAGACTACACTCGTCATACTTGCCTTCCTTGAAACTAGATGGGCATACTTATCCATTTTGTGCCATTTGTAACTCGGCT
The DNA here is from genome assembly GCA_030522465.1 of Rhipicephalus appendiculatus. Taxonomy (NCBI): domain Eukaryota; kingdom Metazoa; phylum Arthropoda; class Arachnida; order Ixodida; family Ixodidae; genus Rhipicephalus; species Rhipicephalus appendiculatus. Next base: position 62,877 of record JALIZH010014839.1, on the reverse strand, counting down.
TTCATTTTATTGTCATTCGATGAAGTCACCTTTAAGTTATCTCTTACTCGTGTGATTGGTAAAATAAAAGGACCCCATTGATTTGAAAGTAATGGTACGATTTTGTCAATGCTCTCAGTTGGGCCAGTTGGTTCTGCATGTCGATGAAGTGGATGCGTTTGAAAGACGAGGATGAAGAAAAGACGGGACACACACTCCCGTCTCTTCTTTGTCCTCGTCTTTGAAGCTCATCCACTTCATCGATATGTACGAATTTATTCATTAAAAAAACTCTAAAATAAAGCGAAAAATTTTTTTTCATCTTTCGTTTCCGTACGTTTTTTTTTTTTCATTTCCTTCCATCGCAAAAAGGTTAATAAAATGTTCAAGCTTGCAATTGTCGTCCAAATGCTCTAACAGTGAAACTGGTCGATGCAATTGCCGCAACCAGAAAGAAAGCCTAGCATAAGCCCAGTCAAGACTGAGCCAAGTTATAGCGTGGTAATAGCTGTAGACAAGTTTCAGTTTAGCAACAGCGAAGTTTTAGCTCAGTAATATTTGTGCTAAGTTGAAACCTAAGATAGCCAAAAAACGCCACTGGATCGACCAGCGTCGCTGTCTTAGCGGCCAGTGCAACTTCATTTTTGATGTAGGCTAATGTTTGAGATGGACCACCTAATCTGGTTTCTCTGAGCCAGAATTCAAAAAGTGCACATTTTGCAACGAGCTCGAACCGCGAATTCAGGTTTTCAGAATTTGCAACCGTGACCTAAATCTCCAGACTGCACCGTTGAGATAGCTGTGTGCTTTAGAATCACTATGAAGTGGTTCGATTCGGCAATTCTCATACATTACTGGAAAATAGAGAACTGGATAAAAGTTTTTCTCTACGTTTCACTCTAAGTTTCCTGCAGTTTTCGAGGGGATCGTGGTGCATGACACACCATTACGTATATACATTGCACCCTAGTAGAAGCCAAGCGTCTGCAAGAGCGCAGTGACCGAATAAGTTCAACTGAACTGAAATAAAGTGGTTATGTCAAAATATTTAATGGCTTTACTTATTGGGTTGTATGCACTACCAAAATCAGTTTGCGCAGAATTCTGAAAAAAAAAGAAAAAACCAGCAGCGTTCTCTCGGCGTATGTGATGCATTTCACGCGAGACATCAATTTTACGGAACCCGAAGTATACAAAGGACGCTTACAAAACGTTTCGTGGATATTTCTCGCGTGATTCATATTATTTTGTATTAGGTGCTTACCATAAAAATTATCGATTTTGGCAGGGTCCAGTCGCTGGTTAGGGCTTCCCACGTAGTCCTGCATGTTGCTGAGCTTCCTGAGTGCAACTCGCCGCACACCGCCTGTGATCCAACTTGATGTGTTCAAAGCTGTGCGCAATGCCTCGCGTATTTTTCGTACCACTGACGTGGCCTCCTTTGCCGTTTCTTGGTTGGTCACTGGTTTCCAAACGACAAAACAAAATGAGAATCGTTTTTTATTATTATTTAACGGTATTGAAATCAACGCCCATGCAAGAAAGTGAAAGCTTGAAATGGGGCAGGGCAGCATCCGACGCAGTATGCACGCCAGTCTGCGTATTTCCCACACTAATTGAGGATCACATGGGGCCAGAAGCGACAGACTCTACTTGCGCCCAATCAAACCTGCAGGGTGGAACCTATTTGCACCTCCCAAGAGCTTTGTAGCGGGCTGCCAAATTAGCATGCTTAATAGAAGCTAGTGTTCATAAAGCATAACTACCTTCGGGAGTGAGGGAGGGGTTGTTCCCTCCCTTCGCCTACACCAGCGATATGTGCTGGTCTGAGCACTCGAACTGCGATAAAGTGATTGATATCACGATGGTCTCTTCACTGGACGCTGTGAGGTGATTTATTGCACCTGCGCTTAGTTACCCCTGGCTTACATTTGGTTTTATTACAGTTGGCTTAGTAATTAAGCCTGGTAGCATGCTACTATATTTAGCTGTTGCTTCGTTTCAATCTCATTGATTGCTTCGCGCTTACCGGAAAGCTGGTAAAATTTGTTTAAAAACTTACTTAAAATAAACTCTAATCTCCCAATAACAATAAGAACTCGGTGCTTTGTTTTTTAATGAACCGCGTGGCACCTATAATTGCGGCAAAAGTAAACAAGACTTTTAGGAGCTAACACAATGACGAAGACAGAAACACAAGAGCACACTTGGCTCTCTGTATGTGCGCCGCCTTTTTCACTAAGCCTGTTGTTTTAGCGCCCAAAGGTAGTGTTTACGCATTCGTATCAACTTGCCCGCGCAAAAATTGTATTAATGCTTAAGGTTGTTCCTCTAGAATCATTTCACGCCAAATGGCCCAGCCATTCGGCAGGCCATCTCAAGTTTCCCCGAAAAAAAGGTACATATTTAGGGCACTGAAAACAGTGAATTAATTTTAATATTTTGGAGAGAAAGATTTTTTTGGTAGTGTGAGAGACATGCGAATTTCGTGCAATATCGTCTGAATGTGGTTTGCAAGAAAACATATTCTGAGAGGATCGGTTCTTGTTTCACAACCAAATTTGGCTTACATATTAAGCAAACGCCTTTTGTGTACGTTGTTTGATGCTCAATAATATTACTGCAGATTTTTTCTGCCATATACGCCTACAGCTTTTTTTGCCAATTTGTTCTTTGCTCCCATTTTTTTTTCTTTTATGATGTTGCGCTATGTACAATTATATGAGTAATGAATACTTCTTCAGCAGAAGGAACATTTTCAGTGGAAACATTTTTGACAATTGAAGTTAATAAATTTTACGCAAAAAATAGCGAATTAAAAAAAAATCGTTTTTGTCCCCACTGAGTCGCAGTTTACACCATGTGGTTTTACGATTAAAAGCAGCTTTATGCCTCAATCGGAAGAAAAAAAAGACAGCTCCTATATGACACGTATTACCATTACAATTTTTCCAGGACGAAAATAATTTTTGAAATTCCCCATCGACCTCTATTATTCCATTTGGTCATTTAGCAGTTCTCACGTTGTCGTTCCCCGTTACCACCAATGCAGAACTTCAAAAAATATTTTCTTCTTTAAAACAAAAATTTGAATGTGCGAAGTTGCTGCAATATAAAGAGAACTACTCATTTCCTTTCGGCTAACGTGTAAACATAATTTTTGCATGAAACACCAGTTGGTATAAATATCGTCTCATTGTGAACCGAAACTATTTTCTTAAATATATCATTTATTATCTTTGCACTGGAAACATCAGTGGCCTGCAAATAGTTTTATCGCAAAATGCACCTTTGTTACTCAGATATTTATACTTGTCGAAATACTAAAAAGAAGAACATGCAAAAACAAAACACATTGGCAGCAATTCTGGAGACGTATACGGTAGGAAAACTGCAGTAATATTACCCCATTCTGGCCAGTATTATGAATCACTGTCGACGTGTGTTTCAAATTCACGTACCGTAATTGCAAGGCCCTCAATTACATTCCAAGGAGGAAAAAATGAAGTACTGTTGTTTCATGCGAGTTTCAGTAAGCAATAGTAATCAGATGTAATTAAATAGTTTTTTATTCTGCAGTCAGTCATGTTCCATTCCGACATAAAAAGAATTAGAAGGTAAACATCACATGCGTGCACAATAAGTTTTTGGTTTCGCTCATTTCGAGAAAAGAAAATTAATACTTTTCATGTTGGCTCTGTACGCGGCACGTCGAACGACCCGTCGAACTTCGTGGTGCTTTATCAAGTTGATCAGCTACGGTCATACGCAGCACACTGAGGTTAAGCCAAGACATATTGACGATGCAGACGGTTCAATTCGTCAAATGATAGCATATTCCTCTCCTTTGGCCACAAGTCGTCAGAACTAGTGCAAACAAGTTGGGTACACAAACGTAGCCACCGTCGCTGAAGGGGTAATTAATCCTGGAACACCTTACACAAACACCTCTTCTGAATATAGAAAGCAAAAAACATATTGTCAGAATAGTTTTTCTGGCAAACCACACTAAGACGACATTTTGCAAAATTCGAAAGGCTGCCCCGCTACCAAAAAAATTTCCTCTGTGAAATATTCTAGCAGTTCATGGTTTTGAATGCAAAATGAGTACAATTTTTTTACGGCAACCCTGCTGCATCATCCGACGTATTGATGGCGCTTACGTAATAAGACCTTGATCTGTTATGCGGTCATCAGAGTGCTATTTTGTAGAGGTATCAATTATATGTTGGATATGTTGTACAAGTACCAGTGCTACGCGAGCACTACTATATGAGTCATGTTTTTTTGTTCGAAAAGGTGGACTGGCTGGACGATTAACAGAAAGAAAAAAAACTTCAGAGAATGTGGGTAGGACGGAATACGGAGCAAGAGGAAGAGGACGGAGCTTCTTTGAAATAATACTTCGGCACGAAGCGTGCGCTCGAATGTCCGTGTAGCCCCCGGAGCGCTTAGCTTGGGACACCCGATATCGCAGCGACTACGTCGCTTAACTGCGAGTAATGTAACGCCAACTGCAGTGATCCACGCATAAATTGTGCTAGTAACTTTTCTGGCATTACTTCACGAGAGCTGAATAGCCCTTATATTACAGAGAACAGAGATACCAGTCACCATAATGCCGAATACTCTATTCTATATGCCAGAGATCGAACGCTAACGAAATGTTATAAAGGAATCAGTACTGCGCACACTAACAGAGATTACGGCGCATCTATTTTAAATCTAATGGTGAAATACCACCTCCTGCCTTTTGATGCCATAATGACAATAGACGCGCTTACGATCTTGCTTGACACACCACTGCAGCATCTGTTTCCCGAGTAATGTGAGACACATATACGTCTTTTATAACTAAGGGGTACAATGCATAAGCGTGGAAATTATTACGGACACTTGTGGCGGATGACGAGTCCGTCACAACCAGCCTGATATGATCCGACGCGCTGGCAAGCAGGCAGAATAACTACGTTTTTATGGCTGTTGCTCACGAAGATTCCGCAATAAGCACCTAGACTGCAACAGCGTACAAAACTGGGCGAGTTAGTTGAACCATGGCCTCCGAGATGGCGGGCGCGCGGCGGGTTTCTCTCCGGCCGTCCCAATCGCCGCGTTCCCCAGCAAAAAAACGTACATAGCGTCGCGCGCCCGGCTACCGCGAGATGGCGCACTCACTTGGGATTCCGGCGGCAGCGGAGACCGCGGCAGAAAGCAGAGCGCGCGGAATTACAGCGTGCGCATGTTCTTTTTTTTTTTCTGCGTACGAGCAAGCATTGCCGCCAGGATCTTCTGGATGCACTGAAGACAAGCATTTTTTTTTCTGTAACTGCATTTATTTTGGCCCAATTTACGGAGAAAAGCACGGCAACTGCTGAATTTTCCTGATGTAAATTGTTGTAAGGAGGTATCAATTCGTCTGTGGTAGTGTTACTTTTTTTTCATTACGGTCCGTTTTGTCTCGGCGCGAAATACCTTGATTTGAGAAATATACAGGGGCGTTCTAGCATTCTTCCTTTCTGGAGACGTGTATGGGTGAAAAACTGGGCTAATTGTCGTCGTTGAATCATATTGCCCTCCTATCGTGACACATCGTTTTACTATTTGATCGTGTACGGATATTTATGAGTTGGTCAACCGAAATACGGTTACGCTCTAGATAACTGAGTGCCCTGGTGATGTCACTGAAGTAAGATGATAAGTAATTTTGCTGGAATATTGTTGAAGGCTTCGATTAGCCGACCTACATTTACTCCACACGTCGTTCACAGTGAAAGTGCCTGAGTTGTCATCGCCTCCTTTTTCGTCATCCGGATTTTGCTTACGTTTTGGTAGCACAATGGCAATGTCAGTATCGTGTTCATTTACTGTGCTCTCGACTGCATCCAAATCAATCAATCGATCATAAATGAACAAAACGCGCCTGTAACCAGTCCGTGGTCGTCGCAGAACCGGCGACTCTCAGTCTAGACCATGGTCTAGACGTGTGGCGACCGCCTGCAACCTCCTCCCTGTCTCCTGCGGCACGACGGGAGGTAGTTGGAAAGGGAAACTGGGGAAGCCTCGTGGGCGAGTGCGAATCATTGTGCGCTATGCGAGCGCGGCTTTCGTGCCAGACTTGATGGCGCCGGCGACATCGCGAGGAGAGAGCATGACGATTGCTGATGCCGAGTGCTGAGTTTGGTCGGCTCAGTTAGCGTTCCCTTCAGCGTGCGCTGGACCTTATTTCTTTGTAACGCGCTCAGCTTGCGTGCTTGTGTCTCTGGCGTTCCGGGTAAAGAAGACAAAATTTTGGCGTGGAAGTGGAAATGAATGTTTGATCCAATAGCAGTGATTTATTAATTGAAGTCGCAGACTACTTACGGCTATATAACTGAAACTCTGTCAGTGCTGTCTTTTTTTATTGTTGTTGTTGTTAGAGAAAATGCTGTGAGGTCCTGTGTCTTCTCTTTAATATTAGGAATATGGCATACTGCTGCGTACCCTTCTGCAAGTCGAATAGCAAAAAGAAGCTTGGGATCAGTTTTCATGAATTTCCGGGAAATGAGGCGTATCGGCAGGCATGGCTGAAGGCTATATCAAGAAAGGATTTCGTTCCGAATGAAAATTCTAACACCAGTTTAGTCTGCAGTCTGCACTTCGTCGATTCTGATTTCTCTAGTTCCACAATTAAGCGGCGACGCCTCAAGCCAGATGCTGTGCCTAGCGTTTTTAGCGAATACCCACGCTACATGCAGCCTATTCCGCCTAAGAAAAGGCGTAAATTAGAGCGGCAGTTTTCAATCTCTCATCAGAAGACCCCGACATCAACCACGGCTCCAAAAGAAGGACGCGAGGAAAATGCCGCTGAAGATTTCCGCAGTGAAGATATTTGCGCATCACTTGTTTCTACAAACATTCTGGCAAGTCATCCATCAACCCCGACGCGGCCATGTCCAACATCGACGAGCCCCAGGCGTCATCACGCCCAGCCTCATCATCGCTCTTTTTTTTCTTCTCCTTCGCTAGCGCCCCCCATACTATACAGCCCGCAAATTTCGAAGTATAGTAAGTTTCTAGCACATGCGGATCACTTCCACAGGCATCGCTTTTCTAAGTGCTCTAATAAAGGCGGCGCAAATCTACAGCAAAAAAAAAAAATAGCCAATTTGAGAATCGATAGGCCCCGGCTTTGACTTGGCCTCTCGTACACCTTGACCAGACATTTCCAAATCAACGCGAGGTTAATAAAAGCGCAAAACCATTTTTTTCCTCGCCACATGCAAGCTGCGCCAACAGCGCGGCAGCTTTTCCGATCCCAAGTAAGTGCGCCGCGGTGCGGAGAAAACAGCGGCCACGCCCACCTCGGGAAATACGCTCTCTCCGTGCGATTGGGACGGCCGGAGAAAAACCCGCCGCGCGCCCGCCATCTCGGAGGCCATGGTTGAACTTCATGGTTTAAAAGGCAGCGCAAAAAGACGGTACACAAGATAAAGGAGGACACAGGACAAGCACCTAGACTGTTCGAATTCCTGCTTGTTCTAAATTCAACAACATATATATATATATATATATATATATATATATATATATATATATATATATATATATATATATATATATATATATATATATATATATATATATATATTGTCACACGGATGCCGACTGCTTATCCCGCCTTCCTTCAGTGCACACCAATGTCGACGACGATGACTTTGATGACTATTTAGTTTCAGTATCGTTCGACTTCCCAGATCTCAGCAACTTCAAGAGCGAGCAACAACGCGACCCTGCCTTGAAACCATTACTGGAAGCGGCGCATGACTCCCCCGGAAAGCCTTTTACAATTTCTAATGGCTTGCTGTACAAAAGGAACCACTCAGCAGACGGTCTCCCGTTGCTTTTAGTGGTACCGGAATGCTTGCGCCCAGTCGTCCTTCGTTCTATGCACGATGACATAACGTCTGGTCATCTTGGTTTCGCACGTACGCTACATCGACTTCGTGAGAGGTTTTACTGGCCGAAAATCTGGAAGACTACGAAACAGTACGTCGCCAGCTGCGTAGTTTGTCAGCGCCACAAGTCAACAACGACTGCTCCGGTAGGTTATTTGCAACCCGTTTCACCACCGACCTCTCCTTTTGAAAAAGTCGGCATCGACTTGCTCGGACCGCTTCCTAATACCCCATTTGGCCACCGGTATGTTATAGTGAGCGTGGATTATTTAACTAGATATGCGGAAACGGATGCACTTACATCTGCCTCGGCGGCCGCCGTCTCGTCTTTTCTGCTCCAACGAGTCATATTGCGTCACGGCGCTCCACGGGTTGTGATCAGTGACCGTGGACGGCAATTTATCGCTGATGTTGTTGAAGAACTTTTGCGCCTTTGTGGTTCTTCTTTTCGCCACTCCACTCCTTACCATCCGCTAACTAACGGTCTCACCGAGAGGACGAATCGAACTCTTACGAATATGCTATCGATGTACGTTGATGCTGACCACAGGAACTGGGACGCCGTCTTACCTTTTGTAACTTACGCATACAATACCGCAAAGCATGAAGTTACTGGGTATGCGCCTTTCTTCCTGCTTTACGCACGAATCCCTCGGTGTTTTCTTGACACTGTACTGCCTTTTTCGCGTCAGGAAGATCTCTCCATCGCTCAGACATTGTGTCGGGCCGAAGAGGCACGTCGACTTGCACGTCTTAGAACATTGTCCTCGCAAGAGCAAAGCAAGAGTCGCTACGATGCCAAGCATAATCCTGTAAGTTTTTCTCCTGGCGACTACGTTTGGCTGTGGACTCCCGTTTGTAAAAAAGGACTGTACCGGAAGTTTCTCGCCAACTATTCTGGCCCATTTGTGATACTCGCTTGTCTAAGTGACGTGAACTACGTTGTCGCCCGAGTGACGGCCAATCATCGGCGTTCGCGAGTTACGCAAGTTGTTCATGTGGCTCGCCTCAAGCAGTACCATCATAGGCATATTTAACTCACTCGGCGAGTTTCGTCTGCCCCCGGGGAAAATGTAACGTTAATGCGTGAGTGTGCGGAGCGCAGAAGAAGAGGTAGAGTAGTGGAGCGGGCGCTTGGACTGTGTGTTTTGGGGAACCGGACTGGCCTTGTCCCGCAATTACGCTGCTCCCGCTTCCATGTCCTTTCATCTCATCTGTAAATAAACCCATTCCATCGTAACAATATATATATATATATATATATATATATATATATATATATATATATATATATGCTGTTATTAGAGAGACGTGGCTTCTTGGTTTTTTTTTTTCGTAGCTTCGGCATTCACGACTAGAAAGGAGCAAAGCGGCCAAACAAGCACAAAAAAATAAAAAAGGCAGACATACCGAAGTGGAGGTACGAGGCCGAAAATGCTATATTCATGACTTTTTCCACGTGCATGTAGCAAACCTCCGTTGCTGTATGGTGGGCCAGTAATAACCTCGAATCCGTGTATGTCGCCAGCTGTCGGAACAGGCTCCAAGCAACCAGGTAGGTAATCCCTCTCGTGTCTATATAGTCAAAAAGTTGCCCAGACTATTTCGGAGTAAATCATTCGTATACAATATGAAGTCGTCGCCCTGGTAGATGTTGTTGGTGTGTTTCGCAAATGCTGAGGCCCATTCAGCTGAAAGCCGCGTAAACAGAAGCATGCAGTATAGCAGCTGCACCGGGTTACATGAAACACTGGTACATGAAAAAAGAAAACGCGATGCGCTTGGAGCAAAATGTTCTTCTGCTGCGGAAAAAGAGTGTATAATTATTTCTCAAATTTTAAGGAGATTCGCATAGGTCGTAAATAAAATTTCTAAACATTTCTAGATAATATTAATTTATTGTGGAATAAGTTTATTGGGTACGTAAAGGCTAACAACTTGAAAATTTGGACGTACCTCCTTTATGTGCGGGTGCGTCCTTCGCCCCATGCCTGCTATTGGTCCAACCGACAACCGGGGAGTGCGATTTGCTTTTGCTGCTGACGATGGTGTAAACTACGATAAGAAAGAAAGTGCCGCTTGTAAAGCCCAGACGTGTATATCGTGCCTTCGATAAATAAGTGGACAAAGCCCAATGTTTGCGCATCGTTGAGTTCATTTGCGTTATTTCTCATCCTTTCATTAAGAATAGTGTCAGCAGAACATGTAGGCTTGACAAATTCTCGCGCTAAGATATGGCAAATTATCGGCTTTCTTGCGAATGCTTAGAGAAAGGAATCGTGTAAGTGGTAATTTAAAGCCGCTTCGGACATTAATTCTTCTAAGAGAAAATATTTTCGGTTTCTTAATTATCTCATTGGACTTTTTGCAAAAATGATTGTCGATAGGCTGAAAGCGAACGCCGGTTTTAAAGCACCGTAGCCGCCCCTGCGGAAGCGCAAAGGAAGCTTCGTCTGCTGTTCTTGAGGTGTGAGACGACACTTTTGAATGATAAAACACATTGATATAAAAAAAGAAATACTGAAAAAGTTAACCATGTTCATGACAAACAAGGGTTAACCATGTTGAACCCTGGTTATAGCGCCAACCACGGTTCGCTGATGTTAACCAGCGCTAAAGCGTCCTTGGTTAAGGTGGCTAAACCCATCCTCCATGGACGCCACCATCTCCTTGGTTAACCGCCAAACCGAGGTTGCCAAGCTCATCTTCCTACAACCGCAGTTAGCGGTGTGACCGCTGTTTCGCATACCGTGTACCATAAGTAAACCGCGACTACGCGTAACGGAGGTTACGTTAACCGCGGTTGAGTCTGCCTGTGTAACAAGGGTATAACGGATTGCATTGCGATCTCTGGCCTGCAATACCAGGTCCCGGGATTGGCGACGGCTGCAAGTACAATCGCGGTCAGTTTGGCCTGCGCATATGCTTACCATCTATTTTAGCGCACAGTATGCTCGACGAGTGTACGAGCGTCCTGTATCCACTTCCTCACAAAGACTGACCTGGCCCCATTTTACTCCGAAATGCTGTTGTCCCACTGACGTCGGAATAGCTTCTACAAGTAAAGGCAAATTTCTCACGTGTTGTCTCGATTTGGCTGATTGCAGTAGCGAGAGCGGTAGCACCAGGCTTATCGAAGCCGTACAAGCGCAGGATGGCTGCGTAAACGGCCATGGACCGTTCTGGTAGAACATATCTCCGTGAGGACTGCCATTCTTCGTCACTTTCGCTGTAGCCCATCTGCAAGAAGACAGGTAATATTAACGTAGATAACCGCTTCTTAAAGAACACCAGATGGTCGTAATTGCCGGAACCCTCCACTACGGCGTCTCTCATAATCGTATCGTGGTTTTCGGGACGTCAAATCCCATAAAAATTATTATCGGCAACCGTTTCCTACTGCCCTCATAGTGTACAACATTACACACATTTTAGTCAACCTCACGCCACTGGCGGTTGCCCGTCGACAGCACAATTTAACTTCTATGGTGACGGCCGCCATCTATACTCGAACCCTTAGGAAAGCGGCTCCGCCAAATCAGCCGCGCAGGATAAAATCGCTGCGGTAGCCGCTTATGTATTCGTGCGAAAAAATATCTGAACAGCAGGACTTTCTACTCAGATGGCAAAGTTGGATCGAGCGATAGCCTAGACGGGTTCGATTTTGATGCCAATCGTGTATTGCGCTGCAGCGGGAAGAAGCGATATCTCCTCGCTTGTCGCTCTCAGTGTCCAGGAAACCGCACTGCCTTCAAGTTTCGTTAAACATTACTGCTGTTCTTAAAATGATGCTTCTCGCACGAAAGAGGCGATAATTTACATCGATATTTATAAATCACGGAATGAACTGCCGAATCATCTTCACAGTGCCTTTTTTTTGTTCTTTCTGGCGAAAATACAGACGTTATCTATCAAGTAAAAAACGCGCCCGCACTCATTAGTGGTTGTTATGTGCCACACGAGTATAATTACAGCGTAATTATAAGAAACGCCGTTGTGAGAACTCCGGACAACTACTGACTACATCAGACTCGTCATTGTACGGATAAAACAATTTACCTGGATAGTTTCTGTTAGTTTTTTGCTTTCTGCCTTTTATCTCGCATTGAAATACGACTTCCAGATTACATATTGACCTCACTACCCCCCAGCTTACTCGTGTAATGAAGTCGGGAAAATTACGAACAGTACATGCACTAAATTATTCTTTTTTTTTCTCATTTATGTGAAAGGTACGCATGGCTACGAGACAGCACACGTACTGGATAGAAAATATAAACAAATTTAGGCTACCATTCCTGCGTTCCCCGGCATTTGGTCGTGCGTGGTGCAGCATAGGCTAAAGTACTACTACCTAAGTAAAAACGAATAAGCATCACGCCCTACAGCGCAGCATGACCGACAAATTATAAAAAAGGACAATATTGTTACGTACTCTGGAGTGGCGTAAGAGGGTTTTTTTAATGGACAGAGACAGCGGAAATCGCAGGAGGTACGTCATCGTCCTCTTTCTCTACTCGAGCTTCCATTTGTTTTTCAATGGCAGTGACACTTCGTATTATTCCTTCTCTCTCAGACGCAGCCCTCTGGGCGAGTCATTCTTGTGTCCTTCGTGAATATGGCTTCAGGCGGGCAACATGCGTCACCTCGGTCTTGCATGAACGTCGGACCACTAGTAGTCAGTCGTGCAATTTCATAGTTTACCTCGCAAGACGATGGAGGATCACGAACGGACCGGCGTAGTGTGCGAGTAGCTTCTGGCTCAGGCCACGTCTGCGTATTGGGGTCCACACCCACACTAGATCGCCGGGAACATAGGTTACATGCCGTTGTTGACTGTCGTAGCGTGCTTTGGAGGAGTCTTGAGCTGCCAATGTACGTAAGCATGCGAGTCGACGAGCCTCTTCTGCGCGACACAAAGTCTCCGCAATTGACAATTCCTCATGGACGACAAAAGGAAAATAGTGTCGAGCGTATGTCGAGGTGAGCGAGCGTAGAGCAGGTAGAATGGACTGTAACCTGTAGTTTCGTGTTTCCCAAAGTTGAAGGCGTACGTCACGAACGCTAATACTTTATACCAGTTCTTGTGGTCGGACGCGACGTACATTGATAACATGTTGATGAACGTTCGGTTTGTGCGCTCGGTCAGGCCGTTAGTTTGTGGATGATAAGCAGTTGAGTGTCGGAACTTGGAGGCACACAAACGAAGTAATGATTCCACAACATCGGCGGTAAGTTGGCGACCACGGTCACTTATCAACACGCGAGGTGGCCCGTGCCGTAGTATGACTGAATGCAACAGGAACTCAGAAACCTGGCCTGCCGTGGCGGAGGGTAAGGCAGCCGTCTCGCAGTACCGCGTGAGGTAGTCAGCGCATACAATTATCCACCGGTTGCCTTTTCAAGAACGTGGAAATGGTCCCATCAAGTCAATGCCGACCTTGTCAAAAGGAGAACCGGGCGGCATTACGGGCTGCAGGTGACCGACTGGACCTGAGGTGGGCCGCTTGTGGCTCTGACACTGCGTACAACTGGCCACATATTTTTCAATTGTCTTGCGCATTTGAGGCCAGTAGAACCGCTCTTTGGTGCGACTAAGTGTTCTTGCGGTTCCTAAGTGACCAGAGGTCGGGTCGTCGTGCGTGAGACGCAGAACAGATGTTTGAAGAGACGCAGGAACGACCAGCAGAAAGCGGGCGCCCGTGGTTGACAAGTTCCTCTTGTAAAAAAAGACTGTCTCGGACGCAAAATTGGCCTTCGGTTATTTCCTCTTTTGTTGCAGGGAAGAGAGCGTTCAAGCTTGGGTCTCTGCGCTGCTCAGCGGCGAAAATCACGGCGTCGGGAAAGCCAGGCGACAGAGAAGCGATAAGGTGGTCGAAGTTATCGGCTTCACAATCCGTCGTAGGTAGTGGCATCCTAGAGAGACAATCCGCATCAGCGTGTCGACGGCCACTCTTGTACGAAATGGTGAAGACGTATTCTTGTAAACGAAAGGTCTATCGTGCGAGGCGACCGGATGGGTCACGAAGGTTGAACAGCCAACACAGGGAATGGTGATCTGTGACGATGGTGAACGGGCGACCATAGATGTACGAGTGAAACCGCTGAACGGCAAAGACTACCGCTAGGCATTCCTGTTCGGTCACTGTGTAGTTGCGTTCAGGCTTGCTTAAAGAACGACTTGCGTACGCCATGACGTGTTCCTTGTTGCCAGAGCGCTGTACGAGAATGGCGCCGATACCGATGCCGCTTGCGTCTGTGTGGATCTCTGTTGGCGACGAAGGATTGAAGTGCCGAAGTATCGGCTGTGAAGTTAACAAACACTTCAGCTGGCGAAAAGGGGCACCACACTCGGGGTCCATTGGAACGGGCTGTTCTTGCCGAGAAGATTCGTCAGAGGGTGAGCGACATCCGGAAAATGGGTATGATCCGCCGGAAATACGAGCAAAGCCCGATGAAGCTGCGAAGTTGTTTCACAGATTAGGGTTGCTCGAATGATTCAACGGCCGCTGTCTTCTGCGGGTAAGGTCGAATGCCATCTTCATCGGCGAGATGGCCCAACACCAATGTTTGTCGCTCGCTAAAGTGGCACTTTTTCGAATTCAGTACAAGGCCAGCCTTTTCAACAGAGTTTAGCGCAAGATCTAGGCGAGCGTTATGCTCCCTAAACGTGCGTACAAAAATTACGACATCATCAAGTTAACACATACAGATCTGCCATCTGCCAACTTACTGTCCGTTGTCTACAAGCTATTTACAAAAGTAATTGCTAACAGAATTAATACGACATTAGAGTTCAATCAACCAAAGGACCAGACAGGATTTCGTACAGGCTTCTCAACAACAGACCATATTCATACTATCAATCAGGTGATAGAGAAATGCGCGGAATACAACCAACCCCTATACATAGCCTTCATAGATTACGAGAAGGCGTTTGGTTCGGTGGAGACATCAGCTGTCATGCAGACACTGCGGAATCAGGGCATCGACGAAGCCTATATAAACACAATGGAAGAAATCTACAGCGGATCCACAGCCACTATAGTCCTCCATAAAGAAAGCGACATAATCCCAATAAAGAAGGGCGTACGGCAGGGAGACACGATCTCTCCAATGCTATTCACGCGTGTTTACAGGAGGTTTTCAGGGCCCTAGATTGGGAATAGTTAGGGATAAGAGTTAATGGAGAGTATCTCAGTAACCTGCGATTCGCTGATGACATTGCATTGATGAGTAACGCGGGAGACGAATTACAGCTTATGATTACTGGACTGTATACGGAAAGTAGAAGAGTAGGTCTGAAAATTAATATGCATAAAACTAAAGTAATGTGGAACAATCTTGGCAGAGAACAGCGCTTTGCGATAGGTAGCGAGACACTGGAAGTTGTAAAGGAGTACGTCTACTTAGGACAGGTAGTAACCGCTGAGCCGAACCATGAGAGTGAAATAACTAGAAGAATAAGGATGGGATGGGGCTCATTCGGGAAGCATTATCAAATCATGAATGGTAGTCTACCACTATCCCTCAAGAGAAAGGTATATAACAGCTGCATCTTACCGGTACTTACCTACGGAGCAGAAACCTGGAGACTTACAAAGAGGCTTCAACTTAAACTGAGGACGACGCAGCAAGCGATGGAAAGGAAAATGATAGGTGTAACCTTAAGAGACAGGAAGAGAGCAGAGTGGGTCAGGGAACAAACGGGGGTTAAGGATATCATAGTTGAAATCAAGAAGAAGAAATGGATATGGGCCGGGCACGTAGCACGTCGGCAGGATAACCGCTGGTCTTAAGGGTAACTGACTGGATTCCAAGAGAAGGCAAACGCGTGAAGGAGAGACAGAAAATTAAGTGGGCAGATGAGATTAAGAAGTTTGCAGGTACAACGTGGCATCAGAAAGCACAGGACCGGGTTGATTGGCGAAACATGGGAGAGGCCTTTGCCCTGCAGTGGGCGTAGACAGGCTGATGATGATGATGTGCCATATCCAAACCGCGCAAAATAGAGTCCATGAATCTTTCGAATGTCGCACGCGCATTACATAATCCGAATGGCATTACGTTGAATTCATACAGTTCATCAGGCATAACGAATGCCGTCTTTTCTTTGTCAGCTACGTGCATCGGAATTTGCCAGTAACCTGATCTCAGATCAACGGAAGAAAAGTAGGAAGCGGAATGCAGGCAGTTTATGGCGTCATCGGTGCGTGGCAGCGGATAGACGTCTTTCTTGGTAACAGAATTCAGGCGGCGGTACTCAACGCAGAATCTGCACTTACCATCCTTCTTCTTCACTAGAATGACGGGAGCGGCCCCAGGACTCGCCGACTCCCGAATTATTCCCTTTTCAAGCATGTCTTGGACTTGCTCGTCGATGATCTTGCGCTCTGATGGTGCCACTCGGTAAGGTTTCTGCCGTATGGGATGCGCCGATTCGGTGTGGATCTGATGACGTATTCGGGAAGCTGGAATTGAGAGCGTTTGGCTGTTTTTACAAAAATCGAACACTTCTGAGTTTTTAGAGAGAACGTCGAGCAGTGTATGACGTTCGCTTTGGCCAAGTGACTTGCTGATCATTTGTAGTAATTTGAAATCCTCTGAACCTTGTGAATCGAGGTGTTCGTTCTGGCCTGTAGTATCAACAAGCGCAACCAGCGTCGTAAACGATTCAGGTTTAAATAGTGCAAGTTTCGTGACGCCTGGCAAAACTGCAGGCTCCATGGAACTGTTCCTTGTCCACACACCTGCTCGTCCATCAACGACAGACACCACGCAATGGGGAATTAAAATGTTCTTTTTCAGACAGGCCAAAGGAATCGGTTCGAGCGTGGCGTCGAACATGGCACAGTCGTTACCAGAACAAGTCACGGGAACACACACGGCGGAAAATGCAGGAACGACTGTGTCCTCGGAGACGAAAAAGATGCAGTCATCACGATAGGAATTCTCGAAGAGCGCAGCTGGGAAAGTACCGTGCACGGAAAGGTGCCCACTTCTGCAGTCAACAGTTGCCCCACACTCACGCAAGAAGTCGATAACCAAGATAACGTCATGTGTAGACCGTGGAATAACAGCAAATTCTGTGCAAAATAACTTGCCTCACAAGGACACGTCCACAGTACAAAATACCACTGGACACAACGCGTCACCGCTCACACCACGGAATGTGACACCACGGCTCAGGCAAAACATCACTTTAGGTCCGAGAAGGCTCTTAAAATTCTTTAATATTCCCGCGGACATCTCTTCATGTTGGCATCCTCACTTGTCGTATTTCTACCTGTGTGTCTCTTTCTAAGATTTTTTTCAACAATTCCGAGTACCTTGATTAAGGTCTGACATGTACTATCAATTGTAGATAAATTGCGGAGTGTACACCCTCCAGCAAATGTTGCCGCAAAGCGAAAATTTTGAGAAAGCTGGATTCCCATTTTGTCTGGTGAATTAAGCCTCCATATAAGCGCTCCAGCTTGTAGAAGTTCTTGCATGCTATGTATTTGACCCGTTTGTTTAGAAGCGCCTAGGTATAACAGAGCAGAGATTCGAATTTGCAATGCGTTGACGTCCCATAAACTCTTGCGTCTGCTCGTAAATTTCATATACACTTATCACAAACATTGGGAAAACTAGCATATACATAGGTCATTTGTACACGGAGCTTTTGCAGAATTAGCAAAAATTACTTACGGACATCGCTCGTTTGCCTCTGAAGAAAGTCTCATCAAGAGCGACTATAGTAATGATGGTGTGCACTCCAAAGTCGAGAGAGCAGCGCACCATCATGTCCTTTGGATTAACGGTGTCCAGTGCTGTCTGATTTTTCAGGTCCAGATTTATGGAAGTCATCCAGTCCACAAGCTCTTTCGTCTGCGAGAAACGTAGATCCACTAATGGTTAATAGAAACAATATTCGAGTACAGCCTTGTTACACGTCTTGTTATCGAGTAGGAAATTACTTCAGAACCTATTGAGAAAAAAAATCAGGCAGCTTCGCACTAGAGGTGCCAGGCCTGATGCAAGTGCGGAGCTGGGCAACCTTCTTTGTTTCTCTTTATTTCTCTCTTTCTTTTCCTTTCATCTGTCTGCTCGTTCTATGTATGTGGGTTTGTTTAATGATATTTCTCTATCGCTATGCATTGTTTTTCTTCCTCACTTTTTCTGTCTTTCACTTCCATTTCCATCTCTCTATTTCTAGTTTCTACTTTATGTCACTATCATTTTGTCTCTCGCTCTTTCTGTCTATGCGGTACTTTGCTTTCTCCATCTTTCTTTCCCTCTCCTCACGTGCTCTTCCATTCGAACCGTTACAATACTATACTATACTATACTATACTACGCCACACCATACAAGGCTTTGAAACGCTGTGCTAGCGTATCCGCATAGCTGAGTGGTTGCAACGCTCGCCTTCGAATCCTGGGATCGAGGGTAAGAGGGTTCGAAGCCGACCTCTTCAAGACTTTTTTCACCAAAAATGTCTCTTTCTCTCTCCCTTTCTTTATCTCTCTCTCTCTTTCACAGTATCTGTGCTCGTTTTCTCGCCCATACGTGGTGTTCCGTCCCACGCCGGACAAATTGGCGCACGTTTTCTGGGAGAGAAGCAGAAGATGGAGAGTACGAAGAGAGCGGGAGCCAATTAAAGATAGTTCTCTGTTCACTGAATAACAGTCGGCTTAAACAGTTCCGTTTAAGCCGACCCAACTAGCGTCCACAAGCCAAACATCTCCGAAGGCGCTTGTTCCTCGCGTTCTAATCATTTCCCATGATGATCCTGTTTCAATTATTTTTCTGGTGGGCTCGTCGAAAAAAAAACATTGACGAGCGCGGGTGACTAGCGTCCACAAGCTAACCTCCTCGGACACCGCCCCCCCCTCGCCCCTCGTTCTGCACACGCGGGGCCCATTTCCCAACACGCTCCTCTTTCATGTTTTATGGCTAGGCTTCAAAATTTTCACCTGACTATCCCTCCTAGCTCGTTTGTCCCTCCATAGTTAAAGAATATGATTTCCATTGCGTCCTGTTTTTTTTTCTGCTTTTAAGCTACGATGACTCAGCAACACAAGTACGGGTTCTTCGTGAAATCATTGTGATAACAGGACTTGGGCCATCGTATTTTAATCATGAAGGACGTAGGCATTACAAACACATACGCGTTACATGCAAAAAGTTATGGTACGTCATATTCAACGCCGAAATTTACGTCACTGTTTTGCCACCTGTATAATTAAACGCGTAATAGTTTTTCCTCAGTTACTGAGCGGTCAGCTCCGACTCACGTCTAATACAGTGAATAACGAGGGAGGCAGCGGCACAGAGCATTCCCACTCAATATGCGCATCGCTCTCCGCGTCGGCAGCGACGGGAGACACTATCTCTTGCTACAAGCAGGTAATTGGACGAGTAGGACGAGCGACAGTGTTTGCGCACTTCTTAGGGTAAAATGGCGCGAGTTCTAATGCTCATTAATGCAGTCCCAAAACTGCATCCCAAGTATTCTACACAAGAAAAAAAAGAAATAATTTTCTATTTATACGGGAAGCCATTTGAAAGACCTCACAACACGCACGAGTGAGGTACTTAAATTTATTTTAGTATGTACGTTCTGCTTTCGTGTTTTTGGATGTGTGAGTACATCGATTTTTTTACACGTGCTTCGAACGCTAAACGATGTCTGCGCATTCCGCTGAGCATTCGTCCCTTTCTGCCCACCACCATAACTTACGACGCATATCACCTACAAATGAATGACTCTAAGCACGAGGCACATCACCCGCAAACGAACAGTAGATTAAGGTAGCGGTATGCAAACCTTAAGTAGCGTAGCCATTACTTTCTACAGCGATGTAAAAAGCGCACCGGACAGGCCTAATTTGTGCAACCGTTCGCATCAAGAACATTATTGGGAAAAGCTTTCCCTCCATTGCAAAGAAAAGCTGTCCCGGAGCACAGAACTGCAATACGAAGCAAACAAGCGCTCGAAGGATGGAGAAGAGCCGGTGGTTACGCTCAGTTCTTGCGGACGGGAAACTTCCAGTCTCGACATGACGCAGGCCGAACCAGCAAGGATGACTGTCGCAGCCTAAAATAGCACCAAGACAGATTTCCGCGAACACACATATCCGAAAGCATCCGTGGAACAAGGGTAAACAACTGCAAAGCGATAGTGTTGTAGAGTGCGCTGAGACTGGCAGGTTTTCGAGACAAGGCGAAGAAATCATGCGAGACCCTTTCGTGTTCGGCATCAATAAGCAAGCTGTAAAAGAGCGCCTACTCTTAATATATCGGGAAAGAGCTCATATTCTCTATGACGAACCACACGCCGATGACAGCGAGAGGCACTGAGTGACTGCTACGAGGAATCAGGAGGGAGAGCCACAGTGACGAAAGCTGTGCAGGCGACCGCGATTTGAAGGTTATCGAACGAGCGTCGACCAAGGACTACAATAGTGCCACGGCTGTGAGCCATCTTTCTGGGAGAGGTTGGTATCGTGCAAGCTTCATTCACTCTTTTCGCCGTTCCCTAAGTTGTGATCACTCCCCGCTGAGGCAATCATATTTATTTATAATTGTGGTAGCACTTGAATAGAAATATGAATATACCTCTCATGCAAAACATTTATATGAACTTGGCGTTGTGAAATAAGTGACCGCCTTGTCCAGGCAAAAATTCTGTAACACATACCTCGTTGCGTTTTGTTTCTGCGAGGGAAACACAGGCCTGAAATATTCCAACTGCTTTTTGCCATGCACTTTGACCGGTTGCTGGAATACGAGCAGCGTAGGCGGCTCCGATGATGATGCTTTTCATAGACTTGCGAACCTGAAAGTACACAGTACACAGTTAGAAGAAACGCATATAATAGTAAAGTTTAAGTTTTTAGAGATTCCCGTCCATGCAAAAAAAAAAAACAATGAAAAATGATGTGGTCAAATTTATTGTGGAATTTCCCGCGACGGTATGCGCCACAATCATATGGTGGTTCCAGCATCTGAAGAAACGGAAACTATTACTGCAGTAGAAGGTCCTAACCTTTGGGGCTGCCGCTGGCTAGAAGCATGGATAGGGTGATGAAATAAACAATAACTATATATAATCGTACAGTGATGGTGCTACGTTTTTTTTAAAAGAGAAATTTATACTAGTGTGACGTTAAAGTCGATCGCATAGCACAAGACCAATCTGCAGCGGAGCGTGACAGTCCATCTTGCTGCAGACAAACATCCTCATCACTTTTATATGACAGCCATCTTTTACCAAGCTGAGTCCCAAGCTAATTGAGGAATCGTGACAGCGCATGACCTGTCATTTTTCGCACGCTTGCCACCAGTTCGAGCAATGACTCGTATCATTTGCTACAGCAAAGAAAGAAAAAAGAAAAAATGACAAACGAAGTTGCGGTCCCCGATTCTATTCGCGCTTTGTCACAAGACGTTGCATGACGACAGGCGAATGAGCTCACGTAACACATTGTAAATTCTACTACAAATCCAAACCTAAAGTATATTTTATCCAGAATGTTCCGTAAGAAATGTGTCTAAGACAACTAAGAAATAATTCATCGTTGCCAGGCACTACTCTGTGTATCATGCAAAGGTATTACGCCCAAGATAGGATTTGGAAAATTCGCTACATGTTCTCATTTGGTTCTCCGTAGTCATACATTAGAAAGTGACAAAAAAGCGTCGAAGCAGGATTTGATAATTTAGAACGTTCTCACACCACCAATAGTACAGCGGAAATACAGGAAGCTTAACTGCGCCAAAAATATACTCTAGTCTATCCTATGTAGCGTGTATAGCAATGTGGCATATTGATCCATTCTACTGTGCATATATTACGGGGCGGGTACCACAAACTGATGTAATCTCATCGTGAAATTGATGGATGTTCTCCAGAAATACATAATCTATGTTGCAAACATAGAATATTATAGAAAATGCGCGCTCATAAAAATATAGCGCGTTCACAGAATTGGGATATTTACAGTTTGGACAAAATATGAACGGTCGAGGAAAATTTATTTTGCAAAATTTTTGTCAAAAAGTTGTTTTATCGGCAGCCGATAACTGCGACTCATAGAATATGAGCAATCAAATGAACTCACATGAAACAGCTGCGGCAAACTGCAATCGCGTAATAAGCACCCGAAATTCCAATATGGACTTGACATTCACTTTTTCTTCGAACAATGAAGCTGTTACGACAAAACGGCAATAAGGGGTCATATGTGCGTCAGAAATCATTTAGTATTATTAATTTGTTGTACCGTTACTTTACCTATTATGAGTCGTAATGTCAATGAAATTGCCAATGACCCTAAAAGCTGTGCCTAACGCAGTGGTAACAATTCGTGGATTATCTCAGAATAGACGTCGGGTCCGGGCCACTTGAACGTGCCACATACATAGCTGTAGAAATCTTTACAAGGGTCCGCTTTTGAGTCCAGCTTCTGACGGAGCCACTGGGCCACGAAGTGGCATTGTTCGGTCGTGCAAACGCTGCCGTTGGCCCCAGATGGTGTGACAGTCGCCGGAACACTCGTCGTAGTCACCAGTTCTGTTGTCGTCGTAACCGGAAGACGCGTCGTAGTCACTGAAACGGTCGTCGTAGTTGCTGGGACAGACGTCGTAGTAACCGCAACACGTGTCGTAGTCACTGGTACAGGCGTCGTAGTCACCTGTACCGTAGTCGTAGTCGGCGGTACAGACGTCGTGGTCACCGGTACAGACGTCGTAGTCGGCGGTACAGACGTCGTGGTCACCGGTACAGCTCTCGTAGTCACAGGTACAGGCGGCGCTGTAGGTGGCGTCGCAATAGTTTTAGGAGACTCTGCCGTAGGGCTGATGGTGACAGGCTGCCCCGTGGTTGTCTCTAACGCTGTGACCGATGGCGGTAGCGTCGTTGGCACAATAAACAAAGGTACAACAATACCATCTCCGGATGAGCCAGATGAGTCGCATGATCCTGACCCTAGCCCCTCCTGTTAAATAAACAACCAGAAAGAATAACAGTCGCCAACGAATTGTGATCTGTAAGCAAGGTAGGAGCGCAATATGTATGTTCTCCAGTGTCGTTAGACGCGATCAAAAACGCGCGCGCAATCACGCTACAATTTATTTAAAGGTACATCGCAGAAAAAGATTGAAATATGTGAAATTTAACGATAGAGAGATGAGTGCTTTTTACATAAGCTTCAATGTCATCAATATTCCTTATAATCTGCATAGCGTCTTCAGTGGGACAGCGTCTCAAAGAGCCATTTGTGCTGCAACACTTTATGCAAGCAAGGATTATTGTCCGATTTTATGAAAGATTTTTCGTTAATACATGTCTTATTTACTTTTTGCTATACTTAGAAAAGTCAGCAAAATGTTGTGTTTGATGCAGTGTTTGGACTTTCTACCCTACAGGACGGCAATCCTGTTTTAAAATAACTCCTGTTTAAGGAAAGAAGCAGAACTTGAAGGGCTCGTTTTTTTTTTCTTCGCTAAACGAATAAAAAAATACTAATAATGCCAAGGAAAATATACACAAGAGCATGCGTATCTCGCACCCAGGGAGCTGGCAAGCCGAGCCGACACTTTCGCATCCAGACTAGCCCAGAAGATGGACTGCTACGACAGCCACGATGCGCATGGGTTGCACCAAGTAAAAAAGCCGGCAGATCCCACGCACTGTGGGAATCGATGTAATGCGAAGCAGCCACGAATGAGCAAATCATGCTTTACATAATTTGCATGTCATGTTTTACATGTTAAGACCTGTCATTTATGTTCGTCATGCAGTCACGTCTAGCAATACCAATTTTGGTGTATATCAAGCTAGCGAACTGGACGCAAGTGCACCATGAGCGTGGTATGTAAACGGCGTTGTAGATGACATGCATGCCAAGATTTTCATGTTACCACCTGCCATTTATGTTCGTTATACAGTCATGTCACTCAATACCAAACTTCGTCTATATCAAGCTTTCGAAACGGCAGCGAACGCGCCATGAGCGTGGAATGCAAGTCATGCCGCTGATGACATGTCATGATTTCCATATTACCACTTGTCATTTATGTTCGTCATACAGTCATGTCACTCAATACGAAATTTGGCGTATATCAAGCTAACGAAACAGCCGCGAGCGCGCCATGAGCGTGGCATGCAAGTCATGTCGCACATGACAAGTCATGATTTCCGTATTACCACTTGTCGTTTATGTTGGTCATACAGTCACGTCCGTCAATACCCAGTTTGGTGTATATCAAGCTAACGAAACGGCCGTGAGCGCGCCATGAGCGTTGCATGCAAGTCATGCCGCACATGACATGCACGTCATTATTTGCATATTACCACCTGTGATTTATGTTCTTTATACAGTCACGTCACTTAATCCCTAATTTGGTGTATATCAAGCTAACGAAACGGCCGCGAGCGCGCTATGAGCGTGGCATGTACTAGAGCTGTGCACGGGCTCCGGGTAGCCCGAAAGCCCGAGCCCGGCCCGGCCCGCGGGCCGGGCTCGGGTATGCGGACGTCTTCCCAACTCGGGCCCGGGCCGGGTTCGGGCTACTCATCTCGGGCATCGGGTGGGCCGGGCCAGGTGCAAAGCCCGCATCAAACCAAAAAAAAAAATATATATATATATATATATATAGACGTTGTGCCGGAATTGTTTTCTAGCACTTAGCGATGAGCACACAGATCACCTTTGTGATTATTTATCCATACAATCATCCTCCTGTCCTGCATAATAGATAATAAACTGCTGGAAGAACAAGGAGTCTAATTATTCTAAGCTTGTTATGATTGCAAAAAAGATATTTGCGATTCCGGCTACCAGTGCGAGCAGCGAACGGAACTTCAGTTCGACAGGATATGTGATGCACCACACTTCACTGAAGTCCGAATCACTGCGCAGCTTGCTATTTTTACAGAACTTGTAATCTGTGTATACACATTAACATATGTCGTTTGCATATGTTTAACTTTGATATGTTGAACAAAATGCAACATGATCAAAAAGTGATATCTTGTCTCCGCAGCAAACTTTCATAGTGTCGGGCCGGACCGGGCCCGTGTTTGTGTTTTTGTACGTCGGGCCGGGCCGGACGGGCTCGAAGCCCTTTGGGATCGGGCTCGGGCGGGCCTGCGACGCAGTCAATGGGCCCGGGCCGGCTCGGGCTTGAAAATTAGGCCCGTGCACAGCTCTAGCATGTACATCATACTTTTCATGACAAGTTAATCATGATTTTCATGATATGACCAGCCATTTATGTTCGCCATACAGTAATCTTATGCCATACCAAATTTGGTATAAATCCCATTAACGATACGGCCAGGAGAGCACAAAGTCGTAGGCGGATAGATAGATAGATAGATAGATAGATAGATAGATAGATAGATAGATAGATAGATAGATAGATAGATAGATAGATAGATAGATAGATAGATAGATAGATAGATAGATAGATAGATAGATAGATAGATAGATAGATAGATAGATAGCGAGATACGCTCAAAGTCGCCGTAGTTCGCTAAGATATGCACCGCATTTAAAACGCAACCTGAAGCTCTAAGTCTTTAAAGTACGAAGAAGAACCCGCTCACGTCGCCTCTGCTTATAAGAGCTCGTCTGAGCATTGCTGAGTCGTCTTTGGATTCCAATACAACCAGCACAGCAGGAGGATATTACTTTTGCGCTGCCTGCGACTCCGACGACGCTCCACAAGAATCGTGCCCGTTTGGTGTTTTCAACTTCACTGCGAGTGGATATTTGCAATTATGACAGAAAAACCATGAGCCGAGTGAAAATGCGCGAGTAAGTAGAATTACTCCGTGTATTCTAGCGTGGTGTCCACCTATTCTATTTTACGAGCGTCATTTGCAGGGCATGCAGCTGGGCTGAAGAAGGCCGCAAGCTTCGTGTGGGGTTGCACTTAATACCTCTCAGCGTTCCTTTGACGAAAATGAAGTGCAAAGTAGTGCAAGCACAAGCATGCAGCATGATTTGCCATTTCCAACCCAGTATATAAGCTTTCGTACTTTCGACTGCATCCGCGACTCCAAAATTACTAGCTTTCGTCTTCGAATCATCGTAAATAGTACTGTGTTTTTGAACAGCTGGCGAGAATGTCATGCCTTCATTCCAGTTGTAGATGTCCCCATATTTATTTGGACACAAGGCATCCAGCTGCACAGAATGCACACACTGGTACATAAGAAAAGACTTGCGCCAATGTCTTCTACGTCGCAGACGCAGGCGTATGGCGTTAGCTGCAACAGCAAAATGTTTAGCATATTTACACAAGACCTATTCAATCAAAGACAGTGGGATTCAGTCCATTTCAATATAGGCTTGGTTATGAGTAGCACACTTACGCTTTTAAATTATCATAGTTACAGTATTAAAATCGCGCTGATAGGTTTCCAAAAGAGATCGATGAACGATACTGCAGGTTATGCTCTCTCAGAGCCCGCTATTGGGAACAAGACACGTTATTTTAAGGGCGCTCGTCAAACAAAAATTACGTTCCGTGAAACTACCCGCAAAATGTACTCTAACTATTACGCGATGTAAGTTGAAATGACGAGTTTTTACAAAATGCCATGCGGAACTTAAAATATGCGGCAACAAAACATCGTTCCACTCTTTCGCGAAGTGCCCTGCAATTACGTCTCATGCGTACTAAAGTGAGGGCATTTATTTATTTTTTTTTACAAATGAAACAGCATGCGCACCTCACGAAGTTGCTTCCGCGACCTGCCCAGCACGTACTGTATACCTTGTGGACTTGCTTGAGCAAGGTTTTCACGATGCTCCAATAAAAGAGCGAAAATGTCCAGGCAAGAAAAAAAAAAAAGAAAGCCAGGCCTGCGCGGAACGCACAGCACAGTCACAGCGAAAGATGGAATAGCGGCCTCTCTAGATCCTTTTTTAAACACTCTTGGGGCAAGCACTACAAGCACACTGGCATAATACCCACTACGCCATAAATCATCATAATTTTTTGTGTGGTGGGGAAGCGTCCACTATGCCATTATTCGTCATTTTTCAGAAAAGCGAGGTACCCGCAAACACTTGTAACGCACTATGAGCAGATTGTTGATGCTGTGCTGACGACGATGAAGAATTATGCCTGAGTATTTTGTAATGGATTTGAGCATTGAGCGACCCACTCGTTACGCTATTCGCATTGTGTGACGCCTGGTTGTTACTTTACTGTTCTAAACGCTTTATTACACATGTTAACGCGACTCCTTACCATGACATGAAGCCTCCATAGGGTCAGTTTGCAACGCAGTTTCAAGCACCGGCATAGCTCAGTGGTAGAGTGCCGGGCTTCCACACAGAGGGCCGGAATTCGCTTCCCAATCTGCCATACGTACTTTTTTTACTTATTTAGTGTTTTTTCTTATTTCGCGCGATAGTGGTTACGGACACCGGCGGCGGCGGCGGACAACTATGGCGCAAAAACGGCCCTTGTTGTGATCCCATAACAGCTTTCGCTGTAAAAACGCGATAAACTCTCTCCGGGGGACTGAGTTTCGGAAGCATTGTGCTTGCTCTGTGTAGCGTCTGCTGGCCTGTCAGTTCAGAGAGGTCGCTTCGTCGCGTTTCCTATAGATGACGTGAAGCGCTTGCAAATACGGCGCGACGCATGAAATTGACTGTGTTCTGGTCGATAGGGAATGTTGTCTGTAGTAATAATGATATACATAACAGAGCTGAAACAGCTGCGCCATTTGCGCCGTTGTGCGCCAAACTTGGTTACCTACGCCATCCTGAGGCGAACCACTCCTGTTGCACCGAACTTGTTTATCCAGGCCGTACTGCGCCGCAGCGTCCGAACTTAGTCGCGAGGTGCGACAGCCATCAAGCCCCATGCCGAAGAACCTGGCTGAAACTGTGTTCTCCGTTTCATCAAAACCGCAATAGTTTAGGTTTCGTAAAGGCTGTGATCGCTCGAGCAGCAGCTGCGAACTTTGGTTCTAAGGGCGCGGTCGCTATTGCTGGCGCACGCGTTATCTGCGCAGGCATCAGCGCGAATGGCTCGTAAACCGTTCTACGTGCTTCGCTCTCAACATGAAAGGACTACGCGAGAAGAGCATCTGCGTGGAACGGCCGTGTTCTCTTACACCACCATTTTGTAGAGTTACGCTGATTTTTTAAGACTGACTTTTTTTTTAAATTTGATGGCAGCGTTCCGGAAAGGAAGAAGCATACGGATAACGATGCTCCAAAGAAGCAGGGGATTGTGTTCGGTTACAGGAACCGCCTAGCAAAGACAGGTGCACAGGAGTGCTCTTTAAGCGCACGCGCGAATCCTCGTTCATTTCGCCGCAGTGCTACGTCTCGGCGGAGGACGCTCGTGCTTTCACGTTCAATATATGGGCGGCTTTACATTGCTAAAAATTCACACAGTCATCCCTAGGGTTCGCTGTAGACAGAGCTACAAAGCCAGTTATTTTCTGTTTCGCCATATGTGCACTACAGCGTGCGTAAATGTTATACTCATAGAAATTTTCTTATAAAAGGATACTTCTATTATCTCAGCCGCGTTTCTAATTTTCTTTATAACGCTGCTTAACGAAACTGTTTTATACATAGCATGAAACTGCTTAAGGTAGGTCACCACCTTCAAAAACGCATTTTTTGAAAAAAATTGAGTTGTTGGGAATTTTTATTTTCAAGTTCCCTGTCCATTCAAGAAGATTTAGAAAAAAGAATATTGCAGTTATATTAAGCCATTTGAAAGTTATGACCATTTTTTCAACACCTGCTGGACACATCCGAAACTGAAGGATTCCAATTCCACATCTACCATCTCGTCATAAGTGTTTTTCGCATACATATTACGTAATGCTAAGGTTTTTAAGAACATTCTAAAGCTTGTGGAACATGATGTTTTCAATTTATTTTTAAATTTCCTCTACTCGGCTGCGGCACTCTTGTTTAAGTTGCGCGTGCTCTCACTCGGCAGTCTGTGTTCTTTTTGTGTGCCATTTCGAGCTCTTGGACTTAGTTCTGGCTTTTCAAGGAGAAAGTTATAGTACTTCATGAAACATGGCGAAGTATAGAACGAAACAGAAGCGTTTACGCAAGTTAGGGAATCAATATTGCAAGTGTGGACCCACTGTGGAACACGGGGATGAGAGTCAGCTGGAGACACGAAACGAGCTAGGAAAAAAATATGTGCTTCATCGCGCTCAGAAGAAGATTATGCCGCTTCAAAAGAGGTCCCAAGCTATAAGCCTGGTGAATTTCAGGTCTATTTAATGTTTCTTTGTTTCATAGACATTCGGTTCAAATCATTAAAGCCATTTTTCTCCAAAATGGGATTTTTTGCTTCCTACAGTTACGCGAACAATGATAACCGTCTTTCTAATAAATATTTTCGCATAAAATTTTTGTGCTGTTTCTTTATAGGTGGAGCTGTGCATTCAAGCAGAATTATTGAAAACTAGAGTTAACTTTTTGTACAGTGGCCAACTGTGTGCAAAGCAAACATGCCAAATATCAACTTTTTCAGTATTTTTACGATAACGCACCCAAGCTTAGAGATATGATGATCGTGGAGGTTAGATGCACAGAATGTTGTCCTCACTACGTACTTGCCAAGTCGCGTTTGAATTGCAACAAGAGTTTTTTAGTTATGACTGTTGGCGCAACATGCATATTTTGGCACATTTAGATTTTTATAAATTTTATGGTTTTTGATATTTATCTATTTCATAATCTTAAAGCTTAAATTTAGCGAAGCCCTACAATCCAAAACCATAATTATAACTTTTCGACCAAAATTGTAAAAGTTTTTCTCGAAAGTGGTGACCTACCTTAAAACAGTTTTGTGAAGAGCCGAAACCGTGTATATGCCGCTAGTATAGAGTTTGTTGTCATTGAGCACCGGTGCTCAACATATTGCATATGCTTTTGTACGCTTACCAAGTGCCGTACGTCAATTAAACCTTTTCACCTTGATAAGTTGTTCTTATTGGTCAAAAAAATAAAACGTTTTCATGATAAATGTGAAAATGTTCGAAACTCGGGTCTCACGAGGCCATAGCTTAGCACGCCACCAGTAGCTGTACAATTATCAAGGTTCTGTAATCTAACTTTCAAAACATCGGAATTAGGGACCTGGCAACTTAAAATGATTAAAATTGCTTAAAACGTCAGGGATGACAAATTTCGGCGTAAAGCTTTGAACTGATGACATTATGACGGCGTAAAGCTTTGAACTGACGCTACAGCGGCTTTTGCGGTATCATCCCCTGCCATTTGAAAAAAAATTAAAAAAAAAAACCACCCGTATCCCACGTTGCGTGATTTCCCCGCCTCCGTGCAATGCAGCAAAACCGCACGGCTTGTGTCAGGCCAGAAAAATAGGCTTTTCTTCATTGTCTTCGGTGAAATCTATGGTAACACGTTTTCCTTAACCACGTACCGGTGTAAGCAGTTAGAATTTAATATTTCCATTAGATTACTGAACTACAAAGGGCCTGAATCCCACCCCTAATGGTGACTATTACGTTCGAAGATCGCGGCACTTTGTCCTGTTGATGCGTGCTCATCCACCGTTTATGTGAAGATAATCCGAACATGGCTAGATATACAGCTGATGCGAACATTGTCACCCTCACATAGGTGTGACAGGACGTTTACAATGTCGGCATTACTCCTCACGTCGTGAACACTTATATTCTATTTTTATATGTCGCACTTATAATCTCCCTAACTGCAATCCAAATGTCATGACAATCCACACTGTGAAGAGACACGAACTGCGCCAGCCGCACTGCTTTCGCTCACGTACTTTCAACTACGGCGCTACCGACATGAGCAGCCGTACATGAACGGCCACTGTATCATTATGTGTATAAGTGTGGCACATCTCGCGTACCGCTCGAAATTCCCGTAGAATGTGTTCCGAAACACTCCCGTAGCTTGAAGTGCGGAGCAGTTCAAGGGCCCGGGCTGTCGTATATTGTCGTGTGCTGTCGTCTGATGTAGCTGGGCATCACGCAGACAAAACGATCAGTGAGCATAGCCATGCATGGCTTATAATAATAGGTATAATATGTATAGTATAATAGTTGTATGCGTGCCCACGGGGGGGAAGGGGGGGGCTAGAGGGGGGGTGGGCGCAAGGTCAGCCTTATACATTGAGACAATATGGAGGGGGGAGGGGGGAGCGCTGCGAAGAACCTTCGACCCCCCCCCCCCCCCCCCCCTGAAGGGGAACGCTGCGCACGCCTACGATAATAGTATAGCAAGGGGGGCGGGAAAGAAAAGTAAGGGTGAGGAGGAGGAATGTCAGGATGAACAAGGAGTAAGAGTAAATGACAAAGAGAAATCGTAAAGGATAGAGTAGCAATGTATGGCATTCCGCAAGAAAAAAAACACATGCAACTATCCCTTCCTCCTCAACCTCCGTTCCTACAGGGAAATGAGTGTGAGGAAAGAAAAGGGCGCCACTGCATCACAAATAAAGGTTTCGTGTCCTGGACGCCGAGCAGGATGCACGCTCCGAACGCAGTGCGCGCTTTCTAGTGAAGGGGAGCGTCACTGAAAGGCAGGTGTATCACTGCTCTGCCCTTTCTACAGCTTTCGCGTCAAATTCAACTGCATAGATTTTTCAGGTGTGTTCAACATAAATTGAAGAAACGTTTGAAGTAATTCGAAGGGGCAATATTTCTTCCTCTGTGTTCAGTGCGCTTATTGGAGGTTTCAATGAAGGATTCCTTTCTTAAGACTTCCAGTGAGTTGATCAGTTGTTGAGAAACGATGTTTTTGCGAATGTGTAGCTCCTTTTGTTGCCAGTTGGCAGACTGGGTTTACATGGAGCGATCAACAGACTCCATTCATTCGCCCTAGCAGTACAAGGCATCATTGCGCAACACTAACAGACAACTTACCAAACAGTCCTTGTTTTATGCGAGAAATGTATTTTTATGCATGTGAAGACGTTACACGTCATGCCTTTTATATCATGTCATTTATATTACGTCATTGGTACTCAGATGTTTAAGTTAGTCAGAGCAATGACATTTCGTCAGATATGCCATTCATGAGGAGTCATGCCATTCGTTTCATGACGTTTCTTTCGGTTTCGCATGTTTTCATGGACGCATGCCCTATTGAGACCTGAAACAACCAGCAGTTCCCGATGGACCAGGATGGACTGGCGGCCAGTGCCAATGCGGCCCCGAACTAGCCCCCCCCTCTCATTAAAAAGTTCACCTCTCGATAACATGCATGAAAACTTATGTGTAGCGACGCGCCCTTATGCTTGACGTATTTGACTTCGAGTGTGTTTAACCCGCTAAAACAATCGCACATGTCATCGCTTGGAGCAAGCCGCTTCCTGAGGTAGCGGAAGATTTTCGAATGCTAGGGTCAATTACAAGGAGGTTGCACAGGGGACACGGATAGCTATGCGCATACTAGAAAAATGCGCGAGGAGCGTTTGGACTGGCATGTGTGAGTGCGCATGCATGGTTGCGAAGTCATTACAGCTGTAGGTGATGATGCGCTAAGGTGGATGTTTGGTGTACGTTTAGATAAGTGTGCGTTGCGTATGTGTTCCACTCCTGCGTAGCTGCAGAGCAAGGTTATCAGTGTGCATGACACTCCGAAAAATAGTGCTTACCATCCCGAGGCCACCATAGTTCAGTCCGAGTGGTCCGTACAGATATAGGAAGGGACGATGCATAATGGCGCTCGTTACTTCGAAAATTCTTTCGGCCCCCCCTGTAATAGGCGTTGGGTTCCTCCTCGTCGTACAGCACCGTAGTCTTATCGGTCAACATGTAATGAGCCGAAAGAGAGAGGGCCTTTATCCACGTGGGGAAAAATTGGTCCACTGGTGCATCCGGATACGGTTCTGTGGCAGGCGATAAACGATTATCGATACGTCAGACATGTTCAGCAAGGCAAGGCAAACATAACAATGGAAAATTGGTGATTGGTGTCTCACAAAACAGTTCACACGAAGAAAACTGCGATCATCATTTCCCAACAGCATATATTGTATATCGGCGACCGTTATCTAGTTAATGTGTTGGGAGTGCGTGTCCGCGTAGGTTAGAAATACACTTCTTTACAGCTTCGAAACGGAGAATTGACTTCGGCTTTTTCGAAAGAAAGCACAGGTTCGCTGTGTGGTGGTGGAGTCACCTGTGTATTGGGGGGCCTTTCCTCGCTACGAAGGGGCAGCCACTGGAGTTGAGATACAACTGCGTCAATAGCAGGGGACTCCTTCGACAGAAAAGCGGAAAATTTGCCTATAAATTCTCTAAAGTGCTCGAGTCAGTCGCCATGAGGATGAATGTCTATTGGCTTTTAGGCGAGAGAGGCGTAAACGGAGTAACACACGGTCGCCACAAAGCTTTGTGTAACGCATTCTGGACTGCAAAAGCCATTTTACGTCCACCAAGAAGATTTTCTTTGCGACATCTGTCGCGACATTTTTGTACGTTTGACATCGAATCGTGTAGACGACATTCTCCCCTCGAGTGAACATTCCACCGCCTCGAGTGATTCCGCGTAACTTGGCCGCTGTACAACTAAAAGGAGCAGACTCATATCTGGAAAAGGTTACGTGTTTCAGAAAACGGGTGTATTTTTTGTATGTGGTGGAGAGATCTAACACCTTCAAGCGTCATTTACATCACAAGAAGATATCCAGTTTGATAGTTTCTAGCTGATGCTCCCCCTTGAATTTTGCAAATGCCTCGCCTTTTGAAAAGAAAATGCTACTTGATTTAAGTGCAAGGTGATATGGTGATGCCCCGGTCGTGTGGTTTGCATTCGTTACAGTAAGCCAAATGATTAGCGTGTACCTTGCAACCTATTCTGGACACCTACTAGAACGAGTTATATTAGAGTGGTTATGCTGGGTACCGAGTACTCTTTTATTTAATTGAACGAAACTATTACGTTTCGAGACAGCAAGGTACGTTCACGTATAGGAGGCGATCTCAATTTCCACGCACAAGTTTGCTTCAGCGTGAAATAGGTTTAATCAGACTAGGTGGCAGGTGCACCTTCCAGAAAGTCAAAACAACGCGACTTTGAGCGATTCCAAACGATTTATAAAAATCGATTCATGTTTCTTTATTTTAAGTAACTTGCTTCAAGTAAAAGCAGAAAGAGAGGATAAATTCTTAAAGAGGGTGTGTGCATTGCTGCCGACGTTTCCACAATTAGACAAGTGGCAGCCCTCTTAAAGGCTAGCCAACTTGTCGAAACGTCGCCTCCAGCACACACACACCCTGTTTACGAATTTCTGATTGCTCAATGAAAGTAAGATAGCCGTAATAGTCGATAGAAACCACTCTTAGCAAGACATTGAAAAGATTAGAAAATGGCTTAACATTGAGCAGTTCTGGCATTTTTAGATCGATCATAATTCCCGCGTACTAAGCACGACGTGCAAGATAACCCAATATTGCTGCTTTGTAACCACAACATCAAAGAGGAAACAGCGCCGTATGATTAGTAGACATCGGCGGCGGCGTTCCTGCATAACCACACAGTGGCACTGAAGGAATTATAATGATAGGTACTAATAGAAAATATAAATCATAGTTATAATATGAGACAACTATTTTGTTTTTAATCTACCACACTCCGCTTTTATTGTACGGTGTACAACGCAACTCGGAAAACAACTGGCGACAGTTATTGGGGGGTTCAACAGACTGAAGGGCTGGGTCCTAGCTAGTTGGTATAGTGACATTTTGAAACCACTAGGCGCACGAAGATGGGGACAAGACGACACACACAGCGCTCCAAACAGGTGCTCTTCCGTCTCGAGTGCATTGTCGCGGCATGGAAGCACTGTATTTTGTGACGGTTGCTAATTGATGCGTTCATCAGGAAACAACTTGCACTAGTGCAAAAAGGAAGGCAATAAGTCTATGAATCTTTAAAGCTGAACATTTTCTGTTGTTACGAACGATGGGACTTCTGGAAGAAGTCTCATGCTATACCAGAGCCATTTCAGTAATGGATGCTACACTGCCAACCAGGACCCAAAAAATCTACATCCCCGTCTACATCCTCACTTGCTGCCAATAAGAAGCACGCGTAGCGGCATTTTTACAATTATGCGTTGCAGGAAGATGAGCCCGTCTGTCTGGAAGCGACTTATATTCTTCTGGCTAAGGGTTCCCAGGGCGTCCAAGGGCAATGCTTTCGCAATGTAAAAAAAAAAAAGGCACAGTATTGCGCGGAAAGTAGAATATGTGCTTAGAATATGAAAATGCGAAATTCCGGTGGCGAAATCAAATGAAAAAAGCAAGAAAAAAAGCAAGGCCTCAGGAATAAGTGTTGCAGATAGCACGGTTAATACGAATACGTCATAGTGCTTTCAGTTCCTGCAAGGCTGTGTGAGTGATCAAGAAAATAAATAGCAGGAAATATTCCCAACAGGTTAACGCATGCGTTTGTGGCGCGGGGTGCCCGGGAACTACTCCCTGCAATATGACTTAATGCCAGAATATTCCCTCAGCAAGGGAACTAAATGTCCCGCGCTACTTGGAGGCTCCAGAAACACACGGTTAATTAGGTAGTAAATGAACAGCGGTCAGACTAAGAGAGATACGATTTCAATATTGGTGGAACGTAAGCAGAGAAGGCATTGACAAAACGCTGACTCGATCCTTGTATAAATAGCAGTGGCATATCACAAAACTGTTTTCACGGGAAAAAATATGTCTGGGATTTACAGTACCAAAACCACGCTATTATTATGATGCATGTAATACAGGGAAGGGACCCTTCGCATGAAAATTGAACTTGAACGCCTGAGGATCTTTACATCTGATAGTATGCGCTTAACGATGTAGGTACAGCAAGCGTCTTATAGAATTAAAACAAACGGTATGGCAGTCAGTGGCCAAGCGCAGTAAGCACGAGCACAAGCCACAACATCCGCCTTCCTCGTTTCTCTACTGAAACCAGTATTTGTCACCGCAACGGCTCCCCAGTGGAAAAGGACTTATCCTGGAGCCCTATGGCGCGGGTACAACTGATGGGTCGAGGCGGGGTTTCAATCGGTCAGCGTGAACAGTCTCTCGCTGGTGGCGCCTTCGATCCGTAGGTGGCTTAAAAGACTCAGTAACGTAGTTCAACGTAATTGACGTAGTTGCACATTAATCACAGTACAGCCCACACAGTTTGAAATTCAACAATTTTATGCTAAGTCATGCACGTTCTTTCGTTTTGTACCGTTTTCTGTTAGTCTCATATCGATGCAATTTCGACTACAATATTTAAAACACAGCCAGCCTTACTTTAGCGCCCATCATAGAACACAAAAAAGAAACGGGGACAAGATGAAGGATCACTGTGGTCCCCGTCTCATTTTACGCCAGTAATCCTGTTCTATTATACTCCATACTAACCAGCCTTAACTTGAGTGGCCAGCATGGGAGCGACATGACGCGGTGAGCTCAAGCTATAACGCGTAGCAGTCCCTATAATGAACATTTAATGTCGCGTCCAAAACCGTGACCAGTGTGCGTGAGTGCTTCCTTGTGAGATCTTCAACGCCTTCCCCTAAGGTTGCGTCAATGGCCCGTGGAACTCGAAAGTACAAGTACCAGAATGTTGTGGTTGGCTTTGCCATCATACTGTTGTACGCCACATGTCATGACAGGTCCGTTGCAATACAGGCAGCAGAAAAAGGTGGCGACTTCAGCACAGTCTTCTGACTGGGGCTTTACCCGTGAGGTTCGTGCTGCTTATAAACATATAGCAAATTTGTTCCATGACTTGAACCGTCGACCATGACTTCAGAGCATGTATATATATATATAGCCGTATTTCAGCAGATCGTGTTTCGGCTAGCGGGCGCCAACGCGCACGCCCGCGAAATGTTATATCTGAACCAGTGGCGCTGTACCCGCAACCCTGAGAGTCTTGTGTAAAAAGATTGTAAACAATCATTTCGTGCCTATTTTTGCATACAAGAGTAAGCGAGATTCATGAACACTGACTGTAAATCTCTTCGACGAACTCTGGGTCTAATCGGCGTCCTGGACTTCCCACGTATCCCGTTATTTCGTACAACAATTCGATGGCATATGCTCGAGCGTTGCGGCTGATCCAGCTCGACGATTCCAAGGCGTTCACGAAGGCGTGGCGGATTCGGGTCACCATGCGCTTTGTCTGGTATACCATGCGAGGTGGAACCACTGTTAATAAAGAATACATGTCAAGGCATCTTATTATACCTAAGGCTCCACGAGCAATACAGCATTTAAAATTTTGAAAACAAAGTTCTTCCGAGCAATAGTACTCCACTAAAATTTGTTCATCACCCACGAACATGATCCACCGTTATTGTGGAATGTTTTCCACCATAATGTTGAATATTTTGGTCGACGTGACGGAGACGGGGGTGTATTCTTTTGTGCCTTACTGAACGCACAATTAATTATCTGCGTCTGCGTGCAGTTGTCGACAACCCTCAAAGGGAACCAAAAGAGAGCAGGAAATTCACAGCAACAGCTCTACCCTGTAAGCGTCTTCTCCGAGCCGGATTGCACGCTTACAGTGAAATCTGTTGATGCCTACACCACGTACACGACTATATGCATAAATGTGACTGAGGACATTTCCTTATTATGGTGGTTAATGCAAACGAATCGCCGAGAGATTTCAATACCGCATGTTTTGCCCAGACAACCCTATTGAAAATCTGTCCGCCATAGGAATGGTGGATTCCACCATCCATCATTGTGGTGGATTATGGTGATGGAATACGGTGTATGCTGGCGTACGATGGATGCTGGAGCGTGATGGATGCTGGAAACCAACGGAGCGCAAAACGGCTCTAAACCGTCTGGATCATTGTGCCTAGCTGCCAGACACAAATAATTGCATAGAAAACAATGAAAATTTGGCAGATACCAAGTACCATGAGAATCGATGTTATGCGAAGCATGCGGAGGAAAGGTGACTGGGT
Organism: Rhipicephalus appendiculatus; assembly: GCA_030522465.1. Classification (NCBI taxonomy): domain Eukaryota; kingdom Metazoa; phylum Arthropoda; class Arachnida; order Ixodida; family Ixodidae; genus Rhipicephalus; species Rhipicephalus appendiculatus. The sequence continues at coordinate 24,996 of JALIZH010014839.1, read as the reverse complement.
TGTAATTCTTTATTGAGCGAAACGTTACGAAATGACGTTAAAATACGTACAAATGTTGTACGCACAGACATATGTTGAACAGGCGCATATTTTTCATATAACCCCTATTGAAAATCTGTCCAATGGGAATGGTGGATTCCACCATCCATCATTATGGTGGATTATGGTGCTGGAATACGGTGGCAATGCTGGAATACTGTGTATGCTGGCGGTGATGGATGCTGGAAAGGAACGGAGCACAAAACGGCTCTAAACCGTCAGGTCCATCGTCCCTAGCTGCCATACCTAAATAATTGCATAGAAAACAATGAAAAAAGCAGAAGAGCAAAAAAAAACGCTTGAAAAAAAAAGCCTGTCGCCACGAGGAGTCGAACGTGGCACCTTCGGATCCTGAGCCAAGCACTTTACCACTACGCCACGCTGAAACTTGTTTTGAGGGACACAGAACGAATAGTCAACACTACCACACCGTTTAACTTCAACGTTGTATGTTGCATACTCGAGAGACACACCATCTTCCCCTCCTACTAAAATTTGCATACTTATTAAACATAAGAAAACAGTTGCCAGTAACGAATGGCATGTCAATAATGGCAACAGCACTAAATTCCTGTTACAATTCACAACATAACTAAAAAGTATATATTAACATATCAACCGGCTGTTACTGCCTAGATTAATATATCCGTTTCTCGCTCGTTCGAAAGGGAATCATGTGCAGAGGCTTCGTGTCGACTCTAAGCTCGTTCGATAAATACGCGTGTACAGTTGATTGAATACTGTGATGTATTTTCGCGCAACGAGCGCGGCCGTGCCAGCGCACTGATCTGTGTAGCTATCGTTAAGTACAACTACATAACCGCTAGGCCAAAAAAGAATGCAGTGCGCGGGAAATATATGTCATCATGTTAGTTCAGTAAGGCGTACGAATTCACAAATATGTGTTCTCGCATACGAGCCAGAGAAGTGCCGGCGAGTGTGACCAGCGGCTATCGGTGACCGGAGGCGTTTGCTGGAAGCGCGTCGCATCTATGTTCATCGCTTCTTGTGCGGACGCCTTACACAAGAAAAAACACTTCATTTAGGTTAACCGATGTCACAGATGAGCTGGAAAGTCATTCCTACTCGTCGGAATCGTGTATCCTGAAACCTAGAAGCGCCGATGGCACGTAGACGGACTCAGTCGGTACGCTAGGCCTAAACTTTGGTGGAAATCATGGTGGTAGAATAGGATGGTGGAAGTCATACTTGGTGCGGCTTATATCGACGCATGCCGAACGTAAAAGATTGTGCATTTTAGCTTCGCACGCATTTTCGCTGTTACCTTAAAGTGCAGCTGAGGTAATGAGTGCAAGAATTTCCAGAGCGGCGTTTCTAGCGTGGCGATATCAAGTGGCGGCTGTTTTCTGGTCAACCCGTTGTATTTTGAAAAGTGTAATTTACTTCTACAATTGCGCGGCGATGTAACACATTTACCGTCGCTGTTCACACCGATACCTGTGGACACGTAAACATCACAATACAGCACCACATCACGGTTGTCAAACTCATATAGGTACGCGATAAACACGTAAACATTCACAGATTCTGCGTTCCACAAATATTGTGACGGTATTGACACCGCATGAATAAAAAAAAGTGTGCTAGAAAGCATAATGATCGGCGCTAGCTTATTGGGACTGCAATCACATTTGTCTACACATTCCAGGGGGAAACGTTGAAAATAACAGTGATTTCACGTACTGTGCCACGTGCATTTCCATCATGCCACCATCATCCACCGTGTTTCCACTATGCCACCGTCATCCAGCTTGTTCACCAAGCCATCCACCAAAACATATTTTGCATCGCCACCATCAGCCAGCATTTTCCACTGTCACCACCATTGGCTCGCCACCACCACCACCATCTGCCACCATTTTTTCCACTCTCGCCATCATCAGCCATTATGACCACCAAAGCTTCCAGCTTATCCACTATTATTTCCACCACATCCACTATTGTTTCCACCATATCCAGCAACGATTCCAGTATCCACCAACCAAGGATTTCCAATAGGGACCAGTTGCTTACAGTTGCTTGACGATGCCCAACAGACATCAGTGCCAAAAAAAAGGGGGGGGGGGGGGGAAGAAAACAAAATTTCGGCCACGAGGAGTCGAGCGCGCCACCTACGGTTCCCCAAGCCAGTACTTAACCATTACGCCACGCTGGAACATGTTGCGTTCCACAGAACGACTAGTCAACACACTAACAAACCGTTTAACTTCAGCGTTGTATGTCACATACTCGAGACAGACACGATCTTCGCCTCCTAATAAAATTTGCATATGTATAAAGATAAGAAAAGAGTTGCCAGTAACCAATGGCACGTCGATGATGGCAACAGCGCTAAACATCTGTTACAATTCACAACGTAACTAAAAACAAAAATGAATCGACTGTTACTGCCAATTTTCATATCTGTTTCTCGCTCTTTCCGAAGGGTGACATGTGCACAGGCTTCGCGTCGACTCTAACCTCACTCGATAAATACGAGCGCACAATTTATTGAGTTATGTTCTTTAGCGCAACGTATATAGCGAGGCCCTGCCAGCGCACTGGTCTGTGTAGCTCTATCATTAGGTACAACTACAGAACGGCTTGGCCAAAAACGAATGCATTGCGCGGGAAAAATATGTCATCATATTGGTTCGGTAAGGCGTACGAATTGACAAATCCGTATTCTCGCATACGAGCCAGAGAAGTTCCAGTGAGTTTGACCGGCGGTTATCGGCGAAGGCAGGCCTTTGCTGGAAGCGCGTCGCATCGATGCTCATCGCTTCTGTGGACGCCGTACACGAGAAAGAAATTCTTCATTTAGGTTAACCGGTGCCACATCTGTACTGTGAAGTCATTCGTACTCGTCGGAATTGTATGTAAACATTTCGACAAAAAGCTGTCTGGCTGGGTGTAATATTTAAGAGGTTGAAATGGTTCCAGCCAAGTTTATAGAGAGCCCGACGTTTCGGGACTGATTCGGCCCCTTCCTCAGGGGGGTGACTAGGTTGGTCGTGGAAGTATCTCCTCGTCTTGTTTCGCCACGGCTCCGGGTCTCCCTTTCCCTCGTGTTTCGGAGGCCGTGAACGTACACAGAGCGCATTGTTCCGATGGACCGGTTCATATTTCCAGGTCTGTTCTGTATGTGCCAGGACTCCAGCAACAGCCTCCTTCCCAGATTTCTTTCTGTTTCTAGAACAGAAGCGCCGTCGGAGTCGATCTTATGGTCGTGCTTCTCGCAGTGCTCTGCAAGAGCGCTGCGTTGTACTTCCATCTTCCTGACGTCGTTCTTATGTTGGCGCATTCTTTCTGGGAAAGAATGCTCCAACATAAGAACCTGAAATCGAGAAGCACCGACGACGCGTAGACTGACTCGGTCGCTACGCTAGACCTAAACTTTGGTGGAAATCAGGGTGGTAGAATTGGGTGGCGGAAGCCATACTTCGTGTAGCTTATCTGGAAGATGCCGACGGTAAAAGATTGTACATTTTAGCTTGGCATGCCACTTTCACTAGTACTTTAAAGTGTAGCTGAGGTAATGAGTGCGCAAGAATTTCCCATAGTTCCGTTTCTAGCGCGGCGATGTTTCTGGTCTACCCGTTGGAAGCTCAGATTTACTTCTAGAATATCCCGGCGATGTAGCACATTTACTATCGCTGTTCACACCGACACCTCTACACGCGTAAACATTGTAAACATCACACTACAGCACGACACCGCGGATGTCAAGCTGATATGATTACGTGCGCAGAATAACATCCACAGATGCTGTGCTCCACGAAAATTGAGGTGGTACTGAAGCCGGACGAATAAAAAAAGTGCGCTAGAAAGCATAATGATCGGCGTTGACATCTCTGGACTGTAAACACATTTGTCTGTACATTCGAAAGGGAAATGTTAAAAATAACATTGATTTCCCATAATGCGCAGGTGCATTTACATCATGCAACCGTGATTCCCCATGTTTCTATTATGCCAGCGTCACCCAGCTTGTTCACTAAGCCATCCACGAAAACCTATTTAGCATCGCCACCATGAGCCAGCATTTTCCACTGTCACCATCATTGGCTCGCCATCGCCACTACCATCTGCGACCATTTTTACCTCTCGCCATCATCAGCCTTTATGACCACCACAGCTTCCAGCTTATCCACTATCATTTCCAGCCCGTCCACTATTGTTTCCACCATATCCAGCAACGATTCCAGCATCCACAAACCAATAATTTTCAATAGGGAACACGTTCATTTCACTCCGATGCCATTACATCTGAGGTATCGCCACTCATTTGAGCCTCACTGCATTCGTGTTATTGCGGTGTCGGAGCAGCATGTGAGGTACAGCTGGTACACGTCTTCGTCATTGCTCCTAAAAGCCACGTAAATTAAAAATTTTGCAGCAGGCGCTTGCAGTAATCTACTATAGGTTCATTTATTTGTTGCACACAAAATTTAGGTCATATTATGTGCCGAACACTTACGTGCAAACAAGCGCTAACTGCACCATTAGCTCACAAAAATTAAGATTTTTCACGCAAGACTAAGCATTCATGTACGCACCGAGGATTACATCTCTGTTTATCGTTCTTCTAATGGTGTTGTCTACGCTTCCGTGAGAAACTTCTCTTACAAGCTTTTTTGTGTATTACCAGTCCAACTACGATTCTAAAGGAGAAGCGTTCCGTATCACAAACGCAGGGTGGAGAAATGAAGCAGCCTGTGTACAGCAACAGGAGGTAGGCTGCGTGCACGTGGACCAAGTAAAAAAAAATGCAAGAACAACGGGCTCAGATCTTAAAGGAAGCATTATTAGCGGTACCACAACTTTTTTATATCTCATGTAGTTGCGGCACACCACATAATTTACGCTTAAGACAAATACGGCATAAACGCTGCACGTACTGCTATGCTACTGGTAGCAAGTAAAAGCGACTGTTTTCGCGGACTCCCGACCGTCCACGGGCCTATGTCACCAGAATCTGCGTCCTTAATTATTTACCATGTATCAAGAGATTAGGGTTCAGTAACTACAGACAAGTACATCTTCACATACGTGATAGAAAGGTCACACAATGGGTAAAATTCTGGCTTTTGCAGTGTCCCTCTGTCCTTCCTCTGAGCTATTGGTGATATGACCGGCGGCACTACAGCATCCACACTGCAACTATCATTAAGGTTTTCTAAACTCTGCGAAGCAAGCACTCTGCGGCGTGAAAAACTAAAATGGCTTCATTGTAGGTCCAAAGTTGGTTTTTTTATAAACTTAGAGCAAGGTCAAACATCAACTACAAAGAAAATGTGGATATGTTTGCGAGCTTTGTGTGGTCATTTTCCGAGGCATGATGTAGATAAATATCGAACTGTAAGTACTCGTATTTAGAGTCCTTCCGACAGTACCTCTGACAGCTTGGCTGCTTAAGGCACTCGCAGAATGTCAATGCGAACTCTTCAAAATATGCGCAGCGATGTTAGATAAACGTACCCCATTGGAAGTAGTGGCTGGTAATCGCGAGATTCATGACTCTTTTTACTTGCTCGTAGCAAACTTCTCTCGGTGTCTTTACGCGATGAAGCATATACGGATCAGTGAGCTCCACTAGCTGTCTGTAGAAGGTCCAGGTGATCAGGTATCGCAGGCCTTGCACACCCATGGGCTTGGATCCGAAAAGTTTCACGATGATGGCGGTAGCGTGTGGGTGGCGCAAAATAGAATCGGAACCCGTATAGATGGCGTACGTGTACTTGGTAAAAAAGGAAACCCATTCACCTGGTAAAAGCCGAGAAACATGGATTACGAAATATTAGTATCATCGCAGCCATAACACATACATGTATTCAATTCCAGCGGCTGTTCATTATACATCTGATGTATAATGAAGACCACAACTACGCAGCCGTATCGTCAACACTACGCAGTAGATGCTTGTGCTAGACTTCGTTGCTGTCTACGCTGGCCACGCCTACGCTCCTGTACTGTCGCTTCTTGAATTTCTCTACTTGCTTTACCCTCCCTTCCTCATTTCTGTCTTCCTCACACTGGAAAACTTGCCAGCGGCAAGTCATCTTTTCGTTGACTTCACTTGCTACGCATTTATATCACATTACTACAAAGGACATGCCCCACACTTTCCTCGGCATTAGTGTCTGTTGGCTATCATTGATAATGTGGCTATACTATACGTTCGCTCAAAATTCAATAACTAAAAACGTATACAGGTAGTTGCAGATGATAGAAAGGAGAATTTTTGTTTTGAAAACAAAATAAAAAGCGCTTGAGTATTGCAACAAGAACTTTCCAATAACTACAACATGTAGTAGAAACTATGCAACAGCTGCATCTCAATGCCATCATTGGGCAGACTTCCTTGCTCCATCATGAATGCATCCAAATCTCCGCTAAACAGGCGCTGAATGTGCGCATTGCATGGTACTCCTATGTGAAGTGCTTGGCGGGCCGGCAGCAGTCCGACGCTGCGACAAAAGAACGCCGTGGCGAACCATGGGAAAGTTGCGGCTACGAGACCAAGGAATTTTATGCAACACCATTGGAATAATCGAAATGGAAAGTAACTGGTAACGCGCACCTCATGCTACCAAAAATTGTTAACGCAACTACGTTACTATGGTAACGACAGTAGTGATACGTTACCGGTAACACCGTTACTTGTAACGCGGTACCGCCAACACTGGTTTAGGGGATCTTTAGCAACTGAAGGCAAACGGCCTATGTTTCTTTTGCAATCAGGCATTCAGCATATAGTTCAATATTCATTTCAACAAAGACAACCATAAAACAAGCAAAACCACATCATGGATGATAAGGTGCTTGTGAACAATGGGCAGACCTGCCCCGCGTTCCCTGTAAAGATTACGTTGGAGCTGCTTTGCGCTTCCTGGTACCCCTTCGAATGAAGTTAAACGGCCCTTCGGTCCCCCCTGCGTGTGTTTCCCGCTTGAATATGTAAAAGGCAGACTCGTGTAGCAATTGACCTATTTTAAAGACTGCCATGGTTAGACCACGGAAACTAAATACATTAGAAGAAAAGAGTGTATACAATGCTCTAAGAAACAACAAGTTCGTCTTACTGCAAATGGTCGCGAAACCAATCACGGTCTGCCACAGCAACCATAAAGCGATTGTCACTGCCGTCACTCGGAAGTAATTACAAAACATAGCCTCCCCCCCCCCCCACCCCCCTCAGCATGCGTGGTGTGAGGTACAGCTTCGCTAGACGGTCACGCTCACAGAGCGGTATGGTAGCCAATTTTTCTGTCTACGACTGTGGGACTAACGCTCGGCCTAAACAGCTCTGTTAATGAACCATTGACCTACCTGAAGTAACGTATGGCCTTGTGTAGTCGCCAAGATAACGAAGGCGAGTGTACACCGCATCTTCATTGTATGCGACTGTGGTGTTCTCAATTTCTTGTACTGAAACACAAAATAACAAGCAGAAGAAAAGAACATACGCGCAATTTTATTTTTCTGTAGCAACCACACAGATGATACAAGGGTTTCTGTAAAAAAATTTCACGCATCTTCACGAAGTGAACCATGACGAGCGGGCGAAGCTCTGGGTGAGTAACCGTACGTTGCCCGAGCGCTGCCCCATATAACGCATATTCAGTGTCATAAAGTGACAAATTGACATATAGAGTCGACGACAAAGCTACACCCTAAGGTCCACAATGTCTACACTGAAGTCGCCGAACTAGTATAAAGAGTTCATGCTGGTAGGTGTTTTATTATTTTGTCACAATTATGATCGATGCTCGTCTATTATTAACTTTTTTTTGTTCACATTCACACATATTTTTCGACTATAGCAATGGTTTTCTATATGCCATGACAGCGGACAGTGAGAGTCGACAACAAAGCTAGGTCCTAAGGTCTATAATGTGTACGTTGAGTTCGCTTTTTTTTTCTTTTTTTATCAATTCGTCTTTTCTTTTTCCCTCCTTACATTTCTGTCCACCTTACCCCTTCCCCAGTGCAGGGTAGCAAAGCGGAAATTTTCTTCTGGTTAACCTCCCTGCCTTTCACTTAACTTTTCGTTCTCTTTCGCCGACTAGTATAAAGCGTTTTTGCTTGTAGGTGTTTTAAATTGTTCTGTCACAATTATGGCTGATATTAGTCCATTTTTAAACCTTTCTTTGTGTGTCACATATGTTTTGACTGGCCGCGACAACGGACACCGTGGACGGACATCAGGCCTTGATTTAGGACTGGCGGCCGAAGGCCACCATTTTCCACACAGGACGTTCATCCTCCAAAGTGATTTGGAACTGCGGTCTGAGTAAATGGCTGAAAAAGTGGTCCACCCCTTCTCTCCAGTAGCTAAACGGTGGCAATAATAATTTGGCTGCTTGAGCATGTCTGGGTGCTCAGCCGTGTCACAAAAGCTGTGCTGCATCCCGCGGCCCTAATACATATTTATGCCTCTATCTTTAGAGCTGAGAGCCCGCATCCAACGAAACACTTTATGAGAGTAGCCCTTTGTCAGTACAAGAAGAGACGGTTCCCTGTGGCGCTGCGAAAGTTACGCAGCGCCTTCAGCATTGTAGGAGTACGCTGTATTCTACTCCGGCTCGATTTTATAATTAAATAAAGAAAGCACCTTGTGAATTAATAACGTAAATATTTTCTTTCAATAAAATAATCGTTTATGCCATTATATATGAAATGCAACATTGTTCAAATGTCATCAATGACTTGTCACTGTAGTGCAGATCCGAGTGGTCGAACTTTTAATGACTCTGCCGCATAGATCCGGCTGAACTAGAACGATGACCTGTGTTGTGTTGACTTTAAGTGCATCGTTCAATAGCGGCCTATTGGTGTATACCTCGGACTTCAGAAAGCCGCACAGAGAACTCTAGCAAGGACAAATTGCAGGTTAGTGGTGGTGAATTCACGTCACCTCTGTGATAAATCAATATGCCCTGAAATGGCTCATGCAAAATGTCCGTCGTGGCGGTGGCTGTGTGGAACGTAGCGCCATCCTACTGGAACACCACGTTGTCTACGTTCATATTATTCAATTTGGGCCAAAATAATTTGGTCATAACAGTTCTGTAGTGCTCGCTATTGACGGTGATCATTGAACCAACGTGCTTTCCAGGGAAAAAAAATAAATAAACCGTATGGACCTATGAGTGCGCCGCCCGAGATCCGCAATTAATAGTATCGTTTTGTTGATGCATTGCCACCTAGTGAACGTCGTGTATGGTGGCGTCGTCCCAAACACGGCGATTGTGCTTGTTTGTACAGCTAGTCATCTTAAATACCCCTCGTCACTAAAGATGTTTTCTCGGACAAAGTTGAGGTTCTCTTTCAAATCTACTAATGCCCGACACTGCACAAACAGCGTTCTCAATGATCATTAGCTTTGAGCTCTCCGATCACTTGGATCTCGGAATGGTGTAGGCGCAAGTCCCGATGCAGAACTTGCCGAGAAAGTCTGCAAAAGCCACAGTTTTTGTGCACGGCGAGGAATTAACGGCCTTGCGTTCTCGTGCACTCTTTCACGGACTGCGCCATTGAACGCAGCCTATATGAAACTCCTTTCACTTGTTTGATGGTTTACGAAGCCAGTCGTCTCGAATAAGGCCAGCAAACGTTGATGAGCGGACTTCGAAGGGCAACCGGGTCTGTTGTAAACTGAGCGCAATGCGTGCCACATTACGCTAATGAATAGTCGCTTTGATGATAATGTTTTATCACTTGGACGTGGTGCTCAACCATGTAACTTGCTTGGCGATTTAGCATAAGCGACAGAATAACCAACAGTAAATTACACTGGCGCCATCAAAACAACATGACGCTCCATAGGTTGCCAAATTCGACCTGCCCTAAATGAAAAACCCTCAAAATGCCTAAGAGTGTGTTTTCGCAACGCGTTAGGCTCCAAATACACAGCGGCCGGACTTTTGCCTCTTACGTTCCCGTTTACTTCCCTGCCTACATACGTTGTCAATAAAGCTCCGGTCACACGTGATCCTCACCGAGCATGGCGACTCTGATATACAGAAATCATACTCCAGTGAGCCCAGTTTTCATCCTAATACCAATGTGCCTAAAAGAATTAGCTCGCGCCCAAAAAGAATTAACTTGCGGCCTGTAGTGTAGGTCAATGAAATGTGATGCCGTGAAATCGTACGAAGCTCTAGACCACTAAGCATTAGAGATGCCTGTCGCTATCACCATGTGGGGCTAAATTTCGAAATAGATTCCTCCAAGCTCGTGGACATACTTCGCGGTAGTCTGCATAAAATAAATAAATAAATAAATAAATAAATAAATAAATAAATAAATAAATAAATAAATAAAATAAATAAATGAATAAATAAATAGCGAATACATCTCACGTAGGTTGTCGTATCGTTGTAACTTCAAAGCAAGCTTCTTGTCAAGGGGCGGAATCGCTCCGTACATCCTAAGAAATTGTTTGTAATCCCCCATGCTTCGATTTTGCTCTCGCCATATATGTTGCTGTTTGCTGTGGTCCATCTGTGAGTGAACAGGAAAAGAAAAACCCTCGGGAAAGGTTCCGTAGTTTACCGGGCAAGCGCATGCAGTCATGCAACCGCAATATCAACCGCAGGCTATCACTTTAAGGCAAAAGGGTGTTAAAAGGGTGTGCCGTTCGTCCTTTTGAGGACTAATGGGGCTACCACAACCATTAGTCCCTTTAAGGACTACAGAACCGGGTCTAACAGTTAGTCCACAGACCACCTCAAGGGACTAACATTTAGTCCTCACATTTACACCTTCGCGAGCAACCGTTAGTCCCCACAGTTGCACCTCAATGTACTAACATTTAGTCCTCACATTTACCCCTTACCGGGCAACCGTTAGTCCCCACAGTTGCACCTCACTGGACGAACGGTTGGTTCACTCAAATACTCCACTGGGATGAACTTTTTATCCCCAGTTCGAATGATGCGTTAATCCACAGGGATGATTTTGCACAGTTGCTCTCTCCAAGGCTTCATACTTTTCTCGCGCGTTTTTCTCCGCAGTGAGCAACAAATGGCGCGGAAAAGAACACGCGAAAAAAATATTTAGTCATGCTTGTTTCACTACTTTCCCAGTCAATGCAACAACGAAAGACAAACGTGAGACAACGAAATGTTTTATTTTTTTATATACATATAAAGTTTCTGCGTTCTTTCAGTGAATTCGCTGTCAGATGTGAAATTTAGGTTCAGCCGCGTTGTCATATCTCGTACAGTCGTCTTTGTGAAGCTGCTCCAACGGAAGCGATAGATGACTGGCATTGCACGCACCCGCGGACGCAGCCTTCTGCACGTAGTGGACAACGGCTGCACAAAAAGATTGCAAATAGTTAGTCACACGCGACAGAGAGGATGAAGATAAACGCACATGGCAAATAAGTGCAAGGTGAAATAAATACGCACGCCTAAAATATTGCATGTAAATATTTTCACCGTGATGTCATACATAATCGAACACGCATTTCGAGTCGCATAGCGCAACAGCTCAAGTGCGGCAGCCGCAGCCATCATGCCTAGGCGCCGCGACCGCCAACGAGTCGGCGAGTTCTCTGCGAGCGGCGTCGTATACAGCTCGATCAAGTGAACGCGGGACCGAACACGGAGCTTCTGCTGCTTCTGGCGCCAGGGAACCAAGCGAACCTCGAACAGAGGAGCGAGCAAAGGCGGGACCACCGCCACGAAAGGCGCAGAGCTGCTTTCGAGCGAGCGCCGCGAAAGCCGACGGTAATGGCGACAAATTTTCACAATATTCCTGGAGCGAGCGGCAGAGTACAACGAGTGAACGCGGGGCCACCGCCGGGGCCGCCGCCACGAACGGCGCTGAGCTGATTGCGACCGACTGACGGCGAAGCCAACGGTAATGGCGAAAACTGTCCACAGAGTTCCGAAGCACAGCTCAAGTCGGCTAGCTAAAGCACCCGCCAGCTACCGGTGCACTTCAAGCGCGCGACATACAACCGAGCTCGTTGACAGCAACCGCAATGCGTTTTGGACGAGTCGCACCGTAGCGGCGAGGCCTCTGCCCAAAATCGCGAGCCCGGAGCTCATCACCGCGGCTAGAGCGTCCAGGCGACCGACGGCAATGGCGGCCAATTTCTAGGCAGTCACAAAGCACAGGCGAGCTGACGCCCAAGCCGACCTTCGCGGTGAATTTCGTGCGCGCGATATATACAACACGATCGAGCCCGTTGCCAACAAGCGCGATGCGTTTCGCGCAAGCGACAGGTACGGAAGAATAAAGTATGATAACTTACTTGTGAAATAATCCAGCGCCGATTTCTGCCCAGAGTCAGATTGAATTCATGGAAGACATAGGCCTATGTCTTCTCGGCCGCCATTCCCAGCCGGTGTCGACGCAGTGCCGTTGCAACGCCGGAGCACCGTGGCCGGAGAAATACAGCGCGTCGTCGTCGCGGCGTGTCGAGACCAGCTCCAAACTTCATGGGTGCGGCGAAACGTAAAAGCAGCGCCACACGCCCATCCACGCATACGCGGCATGCGTGTTTATCTAAGGCACCGCGGCGTAGTTCCTAAATCGTCGAACTCTCCGAGCGCGACACAACCGCCAACGCGCCTCCATGAAAACAAGTTAGAAGACTGACCAAGAGCGAGGAGGACGGTTAGTTTCCTTGACAACGGTTTGCACACGGCACGTATCTCCCGGGTGGTTCATGCCTTTAGTACCTTTGGAGACTAACTGGTTTGCACACGGCACGCATCCCTCTGTGGTTACTCTTTCAACGGTCTATCCGTTCATAGCGCGCGCTTATTGGGCTCCGTTACTCCTCTTTGGGGTAATTTTGCTCTAGAGGGTAGAAGTAAAGCACCAAATAAACAAAACGAATATTTCTATCAATTTGTTTGGTGCTTGCAACGGTACGCTCAGAGAAAGCACTCACCGGATCGGGGCTTAATGTACGACATTCCCCGTTTCTATGCTTTACATCTGCTAGAAGCAGAAACAAAGACCAAAACCTAAAAGGGCTCAAAAACTAAAAAAAGGGGGGTTTTGTGCGGTGTTTTTTTTTTCTTTTTTTTGGACTAAGATACGACACCCGGTGTATTCTGAGGACAAATAAGAATGCCCTGGAAAGGCTCGAAGAACGCATCATGGATTCTAGCTCGCGCGTGCTTAACCAGCGGTTTTATAATTATGTGAGACCAAATCTGTATACATGTTACGTTTTGATTAGCAAGAAATGCAGTCATGTTGGTAGTTCATCTAGTGGACCAGCGCAAGGAACAGCTCCTAGTGCCCACATTGATAACAGGTATTTTCTCTTGCTATTCTAGGAAAAAAAATAAATATACCCCAGAAAAGTTACCGTCTAATTATACCTGCATATTATATATATATATTTCTAGATAAAAAACTTACCCATCTCCCGCTAAAGAGAACCATGTGTGGATGCGAAGCAGCGGAGAGATGGTTAGCTTGAGCGGGAGATTGTATAATATTATTGAGAGGATAAATGAGAATGTAGAAGAGAAGAGGGAGAATGTGCGATGACGATGCCATCACGGCACAGCAAATGGAATGTGCCCACTATGCGTCATAAAGATGACGCTGATGACGATGACGATCGCGATGCCATACAACATACGGCATCGCGACATATGCGATGCCGCGCATGTCGCGGCATCGCGACATGCGGCAACATATGGCATATGGATGTACTGGGCCGAATTTCACGGAAGATTCACGGTTTACCGAAGAACCTCCGCCCACTCATCATCATTCACTCCGTGGATATGCTGTGTTTTTTTTTATTTAGAGAAAGTATGCGATTCCTAGCGTCGGTACACGGGGCGTTTTGAAGAAGACGGCGAAGGAAATGCATCGCAACTAGTACACGTCTAGTATGTAGCCAATCGTTCGTCGTTATATCCACGTTGAAATCACCCGCAAGTACGAAGGGCGCGTGTCTGTATGTCTTTGTGTACTGTACCATCAACGTTCGACGGTCGCTCTGGAGATGTTGGGAGCGAGATACATTGTCATGGTTACGATGTTGTTGTCGTTGTCAAAGTAGAGTCTAACGGCCGAGTGCTCCCCGTTGTGTCCTTGGCCGGTAGGTTGTAGAGGAGATGGCGTTTGACATATATGGCGACTCCACCGGCAGGACGTTCTGCCTCCTCAGTACACACGATGGCTTCGTAGCCGTTGATCGTCGGTCTTGCGGCGTTCCACGTTTCTGTGAGACAGATGACGTCTGCTTTGGTTAGGACGCGATTCTAAATGTTGGTGCACCTGCTTAAGCCAACGTAGACGAGTTTCTGTGGGTGCGTCATCGAGTATTCGTATACGATGGAAGAGTAGGTTCCTCCGTGGGACTTGTGTACGGTTATGGCGCTCGCCTGGACCAGGGGGGAATGGTGTTCGCTTGCACGCGACACCGCTGTTGCGGTGGATCGTCAAAGTGGCGTGGCGCGGCTGTATGGGTATCCACGTCGTGTCAATACCAAACGTTTCGCCTCGCTCATTGCGTGGGTGGAGCGAAGTCGAGAGAGCTTCCCCGTTGTGGGAACGTCGAACTGTAACCACAATCGTCTGGGAAACGCGTCTTCTTCGTCTTGATGGGATTGCTGTACGACTCTTTGTTCACAAAGTTTTAGGGTTCCCGCTGCGCCGTTTAAGAGGCCGTCGATGACGTCTATGTTAGCCGTTATCATGCAGGGCTTGTCGTAGACTAGAATGATTTTCTCGGGTAGGTTAGCAAATTCTGCGTTAGACATCTTGGCCACCTTTTCCTTTGCCTTGTCCATGGTTGGCTTCTTTCGTTGCGCATCCCAGGAAGGTGTCCTTGGCTCGCGCGACTTGATGATGTTGGTCGTTGTTGCCGGAGCCAGTGGCCGCCACGAAGGTGATGAATGTGTTGATATCTTCGTTACTGTAAAAGAGGCACACTGCCACTGGGGCGCGCCTCCTTCGCGGTAATGAAGTGACTCTCCAGCAAAGCCACTTTGCTGTCGTCGAGAGCCCTTCCGTCTCCTATCTTGGTGAGTAGACTCGAGAAGGAGGCGTCGGCTTGCCTGACAACCTGGACTGAAGGGGAAATAGGTCCATGTAGTGCCAATTGATTGTTGTTCCGAAGCAGCCACTCTGTGCTCTCGGCCATGACTCTGGTGACTGTAGTGGTGGTTGACGGCCTTATTGTACTACACTGTTCTGGTTCGTATAGTGGGTGCTTCCCTACTTCATGAAAGTGGCCGGACGCGGAACGCCGGACGCGGGAGGGAGGGACGCGGGAGGGAGGGACGGACATAGCCCCGAGCATAAGATGCTTCGCTCTAATATTCCTGTTAACTGGTTTAATTATATGAAAGTCACACTGAAAGACATAACATTTCTTCTTAGCTTTCGGCGGTGGCTCGTCCTTCATCAACAATGGGATTGGTAAATTAAGTTCGGGTTTAAGTATATATTCGCGCGGTACATACCCAGATACATACACCGTCGCGATTCGTTGGATCGGAACAAGTGGAGGGACCATAAGAACAAGAACAGCAAAACAGGCGAGGGGGGAGCTCTCCGTCTCCCCCTTGTGTATCTGTGTTTGTACCGCGGGAATCTGTACGTAAACGCGAACTCAGTGTACCAATCGCATGCATATCATATATATATATATATATATATATATATATATATATATATATATATATATATATATATATATATATATATATATATATATATATATATATATATATATATGCAGGCATGGTGGCGCCAGCGGCCGTATTGTGAAGAGTGAACTAGATCCTCTGTGAGAAAAGTAACAACGGAAGTGTGTGTTTCGCCAGTTTTGGCCAGAGGCTGGCCTTCATTAGGAATACGGGTATATGATGGTTGTGCTCACACACATTTCGTTGTTCTAAAAATGAGAGGCACAGTACCGGAGAAGAATGCGCGTACGCGATGTACTTTCGATTGCGACCGTTTTCAACAGATGTTTTCAATTTGCGTGTTATGGGACTAGGAAAAACATAACGCTTGTAGTGGATTCTACTTGACCGATTATTGAGATGGAACTCCGAACACGTGAGAAAAAAAAGGATCACGCAACTGCGCAGTAAAACATACGTTTAAGTTTCCTGCATTTCTTTCATATTTTACAGCAACAGCAATAAATCTATATTTAACAAATGGTTTATTGACGTTACTGAACTGGAATGATCCAGTGATGGTAACGTAATTATATACAAGCTTTTGTATTAAAAGTCTTTATATCAGATTTATTTCCAGTAATTATATAAGAAATGCTTGAAGATTGCGTGGCGTAGTAGATCCTGGTGGAACTAACATTGGAGGTGAACTGCTTGAGAGGAAAATTATGAGAATTTTCTTGTCAGGGGAACCTGTTATGCAGCGACGCCGTGCCAGTTGAATTAAGAGCGAAAACGGTATGTTTCCGTGGGGCTAGAACGCTCCTTAAGTAGCGTGTAATTTTGCGAATGAGCCCTAAAGATTGTACTTCGTTTTCAGCATTGCGTAGACTTTCGTTCTTTCGATTCGGCTGCTCTACATAAAAGACCTAATTATTTGCCTCGCAATGGTAAGCGGGCACATTTCACAGGAGAGGTGCCGCGAGCGATGTGAAGTATAATAGAGAAAAAGTCACAGTTTCGCCGCAAAGGGCGAAGCAATGAATGCGATAGCAACAAATTGGCATTTCACGCGATGAACGGCCAAGCAGATCAAAACTTCCAGAGCACTGCTCAAGCGCAAAGGACGCACGAAACGCACGCACAGGTATACACAGGACGAGCGCGAACTAACAAGTGTCACAGTTGCTACTTCACTCTGTTGGAAAAGCGCACTTCTTCCGGAAACGGGGCCTCTACAGCGAGCGAAGTGACCTTTGTGCGCTCTCTAACCTAAACACAATCTTCCCGGTGAAAGCACACGATGTAAAACTGCCCCCCATACCCCCCACCTCAAGATAAGCGCGCGCGCACCCGGCCAAAGGCGACTACGCCCTGCAGACCAAAGTGCAAGTCGGGGTGTTGGGGAGCCACCACGTCGCAACGAGTGGGACGCCGAGCGCGAGCTTTGCGCCATCTCGCTCGTTTGCTGGTAAGGCAGACGACACGCTGATATTCCCCCCCGAGATCTGCGTACCGCCAGCGGTGAATCGTGCATATAAATAGCTCGCCATTAGTATGTTGTAGCATGTGCGCTTCTGTGGCGCTGCGGAGCGCGAGGTCGCCCGTTTGATTCCGCGCGTCGGAAGATATTTTTCTGAATTATTTTTCTTCATGGCTTTTAATATATATATATATATATATATGCGGAGCATGACGGCGACGCCGACGCCGACGGCAAAAAGCACCCGAGAGTGCCCATATAATTGCTATCGCAATAAAAACAACTGCGTTTCTCATCATGTCACAGCACTTAACAGACTTTGTGTGTAACAGTACATCAGGAAACGAACAAGGCTTCAATTTTTTGAGAATCAGCTACAGATCTCTCTCTCTCTCTCTCTCTCTCTCTATATATATATATATATATATATATATATATATATATATATATATTAAAAAGCGCTTCTTTCTTTGCGTAGAGATGCCACAACGTACACGTTATTGTGAGGTGAGCCGGCTGTCTTATCAGAGCGGCGCTCAACTCGCATCGGCTTGCCAGTTGCACGGTGCGATGTAACTTCTTTATACAAGAGTACCTTGGCACCTGGTTCAGCATTACGGAAATCTAAAATGAGGCGGGTGCCTACGTAGATATACATGTGACGGCTTGCGAGATTGCAGCAGTGTTCAACCGTACATGTTGTCAAACTACTAACACCTTGAACGTACTTTCCGACCTAGAGTAACGCGGACAGCTATTGAATGTTGTGTTGCAGACCCGTAGTACAGGGTCACTGCATAGGCTCCCTTGCAGTGGTACGAACGTGAGAATGCACAAGGCGTCACGTCATGTCTGTTTCGTAAGCGTTTCGTTCTTTAGACTACCTGTCCCTTAGAAATGATTAAACGATAATTTGCCATCACCATTATCCGTAGCATCAGCTACGTCTGCAGCTATTTGCGTGCAAGTGCTAGCTTACATGACTGTTGCAGAAGTCCAGTTGTCGCGCCATGTGAATCGTTTTACGAGTGGGAACTTTAAACCGGTCCAGCCATTTAAATTACTGAATCAATATTCATCAGAATGTGTGGAGAAAGAAGCATAAACAGGGACCTACTGAGGAATTATTAGAGGATCCTTTAGAAAAACTAGGCTCAAGGTTTATTTTGCCTGGCCATTGCTATTACTACTTCTTCGTAAAGGAGACATGCCTCGCGAAGTTTGCGTTGACTGGAAAATTATTTTCCACTCAACGTTTTTGACGATCATCAAATGTAGTAAGCTCTTGCCTGTAATAGCAATATCATAACAGCAGGCTGAGTTGTCCTCGTAATCATTGTTTAGGGTTAGGAAAGATTCCTTTTCGCACCTTTATCACTCTCTTCCCGGCCTCAAAAAGCCTTTTGTCATAAACAAATGAGATAATAGCCTCGACTCCGAGGTGAAGAGACCCGCGCACCATCATTTCAACCGGATCGACAGTCACCAATCTTGTCTCATTCAGAAGGTCCAGGTTCTGTGAAACCATCCAATCGACGAGATATTTCGTCTGCGAAAGAAGCAGATAAAAAATACGAAATTGAACACACTGTTCTTTTTTGAACCTTGCTGTTCTGAAACAGAGTTCATTTTCAACATTTTTTCGTTTCATAGATATGCTTTCCAGCACACCATGCAGACGCATTCCCAGCTGCACTAAGTTGGAGAATCTGCGATGAAAATTTTGCTCCTTTCTTTTGGACACAGCACATCTTCAATGCACAGGTAAATTATGGAAATACAACGATAGTTCAAAATTTGCCAACTCAAATGGATGTGATGGCTTGGTCATCTTTAACTTGAGCAACGAGCACACATGGTAATTCAAAAACTGAAGGCTCAATTGTAAACAAAAACCAAATGCAGTCGCCTAGAACAGGGGTCTCACGTTGTCCTTAGCTAGCGGGCCGCAGTCATGATATCAGTCCCGCAAGGGCTACGACAGTGTAGAACAGGGATGGGCAACCTGCGGCCCGCGGGCCACATGCGGCTCCCGCGCAGTACTAAGCGGTCCCATGCACGACACAAACCCCCTCCCTTTGCCTTAGTGGGATAAGCAGAAAGAACATAGGAAGTGCGTGCGACAGGCTGGCCGACGTTTCGATATGTGGACCTATCTTTGTCAAAGGCGCCTTGTCCTCCCTCTTGTGTTAGTTTTAAGGGGGGTTAGTATTGACGTCATCTCCAGTGGTGGCGCGTGTCCCTGCTGATGATCGCTGTCTGGAAAGAAAAAAAATCACGCCATATCCACGAAGTGAATGATGATGAGTGGGGGGAAGCTCCGGAGGTAATCTGGTAAACCGTCAATCCCCGTAAATTTTCCCCACTCAATCATCATACAAAGACCTGACACACAAACGCGGGGGTGTGGTGCGATTATACATACAGTATACCGGGTGTCCCAGCTATCTTTAGCCAAGGTTTAAAAAATACAATATTTGAAGCAGACGAGTGAAATCAGTTGAATATTGCTTACAGCCATCTTGCGCACTACAGGCATTTATTTCTTTTGTAATTAACTAATTTGTTAATTAGGATTAACTTACTAAATTGATAAATATTGACTTTACGCAAGAAATGAGAGTAGCAAAGTACGAGAGCGTCTTCAGAAACCCCCCCTGCATTATTTGCGATAAAGAAAGTTTTACGCGTACCATTTTTTCCGTGCTGCAAAGAAAGCCCGCGAAATACAAAAAGTACCACGTGACTAGCACATTCGCGCGCCGCGGCCGTGCTGCTCTCAGCCGTGGTTTGAGCGAACAAAATCAGCTGCGATCACGACCCGCCGGCGGCGTTGCAGCAGTACGCCGATAAAATTACGGTGGTTTCTTCGCCCGCACTCGCTACAACTTGCACAGTCACGCGCGCCAACTGGCTGGCAACAGGCCAAGAAACCACCGCCAACTTAGGTGCTGTCATGCCGCATTACTTCTCTTCACCGGTCACATACGGCGGCACCGCCCCGCCTCGCCAACAGACAGCACCGTGTGAGAGAGAATGTGTGAGAGATATAACGCGCGTTTGTAATTAGCCTTGCAACTGCTTCAACAGCTCAGTCAGTAGAGCATCGGGCGCTTTTCGTCTTGGCCCAATGAGTCAGAGGTTCAACGACCAGCGGGGGAATATTTTTCTGAATGTTTTCTTTCGCATTTCGTAGCGTTAACTTTACAGCGTCATATCCGTGACGGAAATACGTCACTAAAGTCTTGGTGGACCCCGGCATAAAACACTTTCGTGTTAAAAGACATTCTCGCTCATGCAAAACTCGAAGGAAAGACTAGGACAACATCTGGTCCCTGTGGCCTGCTCCAGACGCTGCACTTGCAAACATATATAGACGGCTGCCCGAGTAAAAAAGCCCAGCATCGGATTACATTCACAAGGTCACATCGAGCCTCACTTGCACGTCAAACAACCTAATATATTATCGTGAGTGTAACACCTGTAAAAACAATATATAAGCGAAACTGGACAGCCAATTCGTGTAAGACTGAACGGCCACCGTGCAGACACAAAACACAATTTACCAAAAGCAGTAGCCAGCCACTTCCACCAACAGGACCACAATTTCGACCAAGCCAATCTTTACATTCGAGAAACAAATTTCCGGTCACCACGTTAGAGAAAATACATGGAATCGTATTTGATACACAAATGTAAATCCCTACACCCATCAGGAATCGATTCAGCACGAGACAATTTGGAATCACTAAAAGCCATGGCATAATTACTGTAATATTTAGAGACATGAAATACGCTCAACCTTCGAATAACCATCACCAGTATAACATACAATAGTTCCTAGCCTACACATCATAATAATAATGTTCTCTTTCAATTTTTAAAGTTTGCATATGTATGTGTATGTATGTTTGTATATATTAATGTACACATATACCGCTCTTATGAAGTTTTATTTTTCAGAACCTTCTAACCACTGCTCCCTTTCCTTCTTCCCCCCCCTTCTGAGACCATTTCCGCCCCGGCATTGACACAGTCCTTGGCTCCCAGGAAGTTCTCCGCGCCTTATTCCATTTGTTTTTCCCCGCCGTCCTTCCCACAAGCTTTTTATTGCGATAGCAATTATATGGACACTTTCTCTGGTTTTCGGCGTCGGCGTCGGCGTCATTTGCCGTATATGTATATGTATATATATAACCGCCCCCCCCCCCCTTCCCGTCGTTCGTGAGCGTGAAAAGACGCGAGGGGGGGGGGGGTCCCTCGAGCGACCGATTTTACGAGCGCGGGCGCACGCGTTATCTCCCCTTCTCCGCGGCCGACAGCGGGGGGGCCGGTGTACCCTTCCTACGTGCTGCGCTCTCAACGCGAAGAGAATTCTCTTAAACAAGCGTTTTCTAGAGTTGCGCGAGATCGGATCCAAAAAGAGTTAGCTGCCAGCCTCACTTCGTATAACATTACAATTTTTTGCTATCGCATTCATTGCTTCACCCTTGCGGTGAAACTGTGACTTTTTTCTTTTTCAACACCAAAGTGTTTTATGCCAGGGCCCACCAAAAAAAAGTTTCGTCAACGGGAGTCGAACCTACGTCCTCTCGGTCCGCTAGAAGAGATGCCGGGCACGATATCTACTGTGCCACGGTCACATACTCTGTAGCCTTTACAAACGCGGTCTTTTATACCTACCACTGTCCTCTCACAGTGCTCTTGCTAAAGTAAAGTAATACTTCCTAACCATGAAATCCACGATTAGTTCCTCCAAAGCGTCGTTTCTATGCGTGCGTCCCATTCGCCAGGTGGCGACCTTACCCCCAGTGTCGGCGTCGCTGATAGCGTCCATCCATACCACAGGTAGCTCTGCGACGCGCGAGTGCTTAGCGTGGCCGTAACTCTGCCTTCCCAAGTTGCACTCGCCCCGCGAAATATTTCAGCCGGCCAACGGGGAGGACACGACGCGCGTTATGTATCCCTCTGGTCAGGAAGTGCTGTTCAGTAACTCTAACATGTCGCGAGTAGGCGACCATAGCCCAAATTCGGCGTCCACCCAGTAACGCTCTTCTGGCTTCCACACCGCTTTCTCTGATTCCGCTCTCACCGTACAGCGACCACACGCATATATGTCCGCAAGGCTTTCTTTAATCATTGATCGTGGACGTTAGTCGTCGGGTTACAGATGTACCACCAAGCGTCAACGTGGATGTCTCCACGTTAAACCGTGCTATAACTGTCAAACACCAATAGACTTTGTGCAAGCTCTTGTATATCAATGTACTGCAAACATTCATTTAGTTCTATAAGGACACGTTTCACTTTCGCGTTATACCGATTCCTGTGACGGAGGAATCAACCATGTTTTTCTTTTTTCTTTGTCGATTTTTGTTTCCCTTAAGCGACATGCCGCCCAATTTTTGAGGCAATTCCCCCGAGCGGGCCACCTACGGTGACACTTGACGCATATGTATGCCAATGACTTCCCCCATTAAACACGTGTTTTTCAGCCAGCGCTTCCAGTATCACTTACCATCGACATTTTGACTTAAAAGGCCGCCCGCTTCTCCCTCTTTTGTGACTGCTTTCTTTTGGTGCTTCCCATTCATAGGCGGTTGGTTGAAGTAGGCAGACGCCACTATCGTCGAAAACCTTCGCGGTAGCCGAACGCGGCGCCCGTCTGCCAGTTTTCGAAGTTTCATGCTTCGTCTGTCCTTCATTCATATATGCGGGGGCTCCCACTTTGTTGCACCACCCCTACCTTTGTCTCCCTTTTTAAATGCGAAGCATTTCTTAGCGAACTTCGGCGACTTTGAGCGCATCTATCTATCTATCTATCTATCTATCTATCTATCTATCTATCTATCTATCTATCTATCTATCTATCTATCTATCTATCTATCTATCTATCTATCTATCTATCTATCTATCTATCTATCTATCTATCTATCTATCTATCTATCTATCTATCTATCTATCTATCTATCTATCTAGCCGCCTACGACTTTGTGCTCTCCTGGCCGTATCGTTCATGGAATTTATGCCAAATTTGGTATGGCATAACATGACTGTATGAAGAACATAAATGGCTGGTCATATTATGAAAATCATAACTAACTTGTCATGAAAAGTATGATTCACATGCAACGCTCATGGCGCGCTCGCGGCCGTTTCGTTGGCTTGATATTCATCAAATTTGGTATTGAGTGACATGACTGTATGGTGAACACAAATGACAAGTGGTAAAATGGAAATCATGACTTGTCATGTGCGACATGACTTGCATGCAATGCTCATGGCGCGCTCGCGGCCGCTTCGTTTGCTTGATATACACCAAATTAGGTATTGAGTGAGATCACTGTATGGCGAACATAAATGTCAAGTGTTAATATGGAAATTCATGACTTGTCATGTGCGACATGACTTGCATGCCACGCTCATGGCGCGCTCGCGGCCGTTTCGTTGGCTTGAAATACTCCAAATTCGGTATTGAGTGACATGACCGTATAATGAACATAAGTGGCAGGCGGTAACAAGAACATCTTGGCATGCATGTCATCTACAACGCCATTTAGGGTAGGGCGGGCCAAAATGAGACACGGGGCAAAACGCGACATTTTGGCTTTGCCGACCTCTATAGCTAATACAAAAAGCACTTTTCTTTGTTTCTATATTTCATCGAGAGGTGCTGGTAGTTGTCCACCTTTTTATATGTAAAAGTTGATGATTGCTCACAGCGTTCGCGTGGGAAAAGTTACGCGGCTGGTGTCAGTGTGTTCGTGACCTCATAAAAAGCGGCTAAATTCTTCGCCAAATTTTTGGATCCGTGCATGAAGCTACTCTGGCGTCAGCACAACAACGTAAGTATTTATATTGTTACTATGTACTACTAGCTACATACCACCAAAATTTCAGTTCACTTGGTGCGCGGGGCCAAAGCGGAATTTTTTTTTAATTTCGGGCATGTGAGAGGGGGGCAAAACGCGACAAAAATGCATTGAATTGCCTTAGACAGTGTCTCATTAAGTGAACCACTTACTTACACTCATTATATATTATATTTTATTGTTTATGAAGGTTCGGACGCACAAGAGAATATCATATAAAGCTTCCTGAGAGGAAAACGACGTGAAAAAGCACTGACTGCTGTTCAGGACACCCACTCTATTCGTGCTGCATCGAGATTGTTTCGCGGTCCCAAGGATGCTCTCAAAAGGCGAACGCAAATTTGGAAGAATCTCCAAGTCAAGCCATTCACAAACACGTCTAGCCATCGCGTTTTCCTGCAATACCAAATTTGTGCTAGAAAATTCGAATCTAGCACAATTTTAAATTCATCGCCTCACGAAGCCCGGCTGACTAAGCTGAAAGCCACGAAACGCCCGTGCAGTTCTGCACCAAAACGGCAAAAGGAGGCGAAGAAGATGCGTCAGATTATATCTAGCGTCCAATCGTTGAATAATCCAATGAAGTGCAAGCTTTCAACAAAATACAACAACAGCAGAAAGAAAGACTGGTGGTGTTTGATCTGCAAGGAGTTTTGGAGCAAAACAGCACCTGGATTCTGTCTGTATTCAATGCGTGGAGTGCAAGGACTGGGGTCATGAAGGCTGCGTGAGGGCCCACGGAGTTTAATTTCAAGTGCTTCTACTGCAAAAACTGAAGGGTTAAATTTTTTTCACACTGTCTCGTTTTGCCCCGCAGGTTGGGGCAAAATGAGACATCTGGTGCATTTCTTATTTCTTTTTAAAATAAACTTTTTAACAGTGGCAACATGGTCATATTTATGTACCACATACCTTGTACCCAAAGGAAAGTTTCTGCATTGTCGTTTAAGGGTACAGAGTGAAATAAAAATAAATATTC